>CAAKHB010002809.1:84242-106602 GCA_901007665.1 Aeoliscus strigatus | reverse complement strand
CGGCCTGGTTGGCTGCTCGTGAACGGGGTCACCCGGGGCGGGCGGGGGCTCGATCACCGGCGTCTGTTCCTGCACCGAAGCAGCAGAGGGATCAAAGGGGGAGGTGTGTGTGTGTGTGTGTGTGTGTGTGTGTGTGTGCAGTAACAACAACAACAAGGGAAAATCCAGCAAAAGGGGACACGCTGCAGTCCCAGCCTCTGTCCCCCTGCTGACTGACAAACCCTCTCGTCCCTCCTCTCATAATTAGTTCTCTAAAAACATCCCAAGTAATTAATCCCGACTCGGGCCGACGCGCCATCTGCCATCGGCCCTCTGTCCCTGCGCTCATGTCATCTGCCTCCACTCTGCGTCGGGCTGTTAGTGACCATCAGGTCTCCTTCCACTCTCGGATCCGCTCAAACGACAGTCGCTCAAATCTAAAAGCTAAATTCTCCGTTTCTAGAAGCGTCCACAGCTTCTCCAGCTCCTGTTTGGCCTCTCTCACCCACAAAAATGAGATGGTGGTAAAGTTACCGTGGAAACATAATTACAAGTTACTCTGTTTAAAATGGTTGCGTGACTATTTCAATTACTTTATAACAATTCTTTATATATTTGTATATATTGAGTATAACCATTATAATATTTACTTATTAGAATGTTAGATCATAATTATTATTTTTATCTGAATGATTTGGATTTAAAAAATATATTTTATCATTTTTAGGGGTTTTACTCTGTTTTAATTTGCGTTAATTTGCGTTTTGTCCGTTTTTAATCCCCTTTGTTGCTGCATGTTTGTATGAACGGTTCATTACAACTGTGACTGCATCAGTACTCATTATTACAGTATTTATCAGTACGAGTTAAGTTACGAGTTATGTTGAAGAAACTCAAACCTCAGTGAACACCGACGACACAAAGTCACAAAACAGGTCAATTAACATCAGCATCAATCATTCACAAACTGAATCAGGACAAAGAAAGTAAACTTCAATCTTCTCATCATGAATATTTCCACCCGTTACTGATAGTTTCATCTAACATTTGTGTCCATGTGTAACTGATTACAGTGATGTTCATTTTGGAATTCAAGCAGGTCGTTGACTAGCTTCCTCCCTGTGACAGCTCATCTTTTCCCGTCCACTTTCACTCACCGCAGTCGGAGTGTGCGAGTGTGAGTCTCTCCTGGTCTCGCCTTTGGGCGGAGAGCCGCCGTCCAGACTCAGCTTCTCCACCGAGATTTCTCTGCAGAACCAGGAAAACACAAAGGGCAAAAGTGAAGACAATCCTCAACGAGTCCGTCAGAGTCACCGACAAAGGTCCCATCGGTGCCGTGGGCCGGTGGCTCCGTACCCGCCGCTGTGTGTCGGGGGGCTGCCGGTAAAACTGGGTGTGTATGCGGGGGCGTTGCTGCCACTGGGGATGGCGTTCCTCAGCAGACGGACCCAGGTACCGATGTCCACGTTCATCTGACGAGCACGCAGGAAGGCTTTACCTGAGAGAGAGACGCAGCCAAGGGACAAACAATAAAATGTCAATGTGTGTGTGTGTGTGTGTGTGTGTTTTAAACCCACACACTCCACATCTGAGTGCGTGGATCTACGTACCATGCTGCTTAGAGAAGACTTTCTTCTGCCTCTGGAGTCTTCGGCCTCGCTCTATTATGGGGTTGAAAAAGGTCACCTGGAACAAAGAGGTGCGGGTCAGAAACAGACCTGGAAGGTGTCTCTGGTGCCTGTGTGTGTTGGTGTGTTGTGATAGTTTTTGCGTTTATTGCAGCACCTCAGCCAGCAGGAGGCCTTGTGGCTCCAACTCCAGCTGGACCTGGTGGCGTTGGTTGTCCAGGAACTCCTCCAGCTTCAGATATTTCAGCGCGCACAGGGAGCGGTAATCTCTCCAGTACACAGCGATTTCCATCTCCCGTGACTAAACGCAGAAAAAAAACACACCCAGAAGATAACGTAAGCATCGATTCCATCAACAGGAAACGTTGCGCAAGTATTGGAAATTCAAATCGGTATTTTCAGATTTCTGTGAAATCAAACCCACATTTGAGTAGGGAAAAAGGAAATGACACGTGTGTGCGTGTGTGTTATCTCAGTGGCACCAGACTGGCTGCTGTTATCGGAGATGGTTTATATTTAATAAAAATACTGTGGCTTGATTGAGACAAGGTGTGAGTCTGTGTACGGAAGCCTATTACTGCCACAGCAGAAAAATACAAAACAATCAGTGACGAGATCACAGAATTGTGATATGAGATACGTTTTCAGAACGACATACTTGTGGAAGAAAATGGGATTTAAGCCTTCTAAAATCCTTCTCATATTACTTTCATCCACCGTGTTTAGTAATATAGGAAGATAATATTAGCATGTTTCAACCCAAGCATAAATTAAATGAATGAAATTTATGAAATCGTGTAAATAAGACACGTTTGTTTTCACAATGAGCCGGCAGCTAACGTTAATAGTATTACTTGACAGGCATGTTTCACCTCCTGTGATATGTAACTCTTAACTAATTGTTTTAGTTTTCTGCCGTGGCAGCAATAGGCTTCCGTACATATGGCTGCAAATAAAGAAGATCCGCTCTTATTCAAGCTTTCCATCCGTCAGGACTGCTCATTCTGCTGTAATCAAAGACGAAGATCTTCGATGAAAAAATGTTGGTTGCAAAAGTCCAACGACTGCATGATGTGAGTGGGTGTGGCCTATTTCATCCTCCCTCCCATGTCTGTAAAATGTCCCGAATGCAGCTTCATCGACGTTACATCTACTTTCCACATATTTGCTTGTGAATGTGAATCAACCAGGACGTAAGCGTCTGGTGTTTGTACTGGGTTTGCAGGGACTTTCAACCAGCTGCTTACTCGCTCCAGCTCCACAGTGAAGGTCTGGTCCCAGCTCTGCTCCCCAAGTGTCCTCCAAGGTGTTTGACCCACCACCGTGTTCTCCAGCTTCAGCACTGCGCTCACCTCCGCTGCACACAAACACACAACTATTGTTTACAGTGAAAACAAGGAGAGGGGAGAGGGAGAAAACAACCGGTTCCTGAAAGTTGACATCCAAGTTTCTGTCATTACGGTAGTGATTTGCAAGCGTCCAGCAACAATCATGTAATTACGGTACTCCAAAGGATGCTAGCTTGGATGTAGCACCATGGATACTGGTGGTAAAGTGTTAATTGAGACAGAAGGAACAGATAGTTAACAGCAGTTTAGATCTGAGAACACTTACATGAGAGTTCTTCGTTCTTCCCGGGGATCTTCAGGCTCATGCTGCTCGTGCTGCGGCTGTAGAGGCCGCTCAGTTTGAAGGCGGAGCGACTGTCACCAGGAGCATAAGAAGGAAGCACTATCGGGGTGCCTTTGTTCCGCCCCGGAACGACCTCCAGCAGCCCGACACAACCCAGAAGATGCACCTGAAGGGTACCTGGAGGAGGACAATAAGTCGAGTGTAAGCGATCACCGTAGAAAACAAAATGTTCATGGTTTGCCCTTTGGTCCACCTGTGAGCGGCGATGGTTTACTCAGGGTGCTGTACTGGTTATGAACATAGGGGGTGCTATGGCAAGAGCTGAACGCAGAAGAGGAGGCCAGCACCAGCTCCTCCTTGATCAGACAGGCCTTGGGGTGATCCTCTGGGAGCTCCAGCAGCCTCTGCTCCAACGAGCACCTGAGCAGGTCCAGACGCTGAGCGGACTCACTCAGACCGCACTGCGCCTGCAGGTGGCACAGAGCACCGTTTACAGGAGGTACAGGAACTGGAGCTGTGGCTCAAATACTTACAGTACACTTCTTTGTGGTACACTAAGGACACTATGGACTTACTCGCAAAGTGAGCAAATTTCGGGTAGTCCTGTCTCAACTCAAGCCGTCACGCACTTAACGGAAATGACGTGAAAATGAAAATTACCGCCGACACGCTAGCTGACGCGTTCTGTGAATATTTACAACCCATCGACCTCTGACCTCACGTCTTAAACCTCAATCTACAGTGAAGACGCCAATTTATCACACACGAGCACCAAACGTACACTGCAACGTCAGCGTCCTAAAATGTGCAGCGGTTTACTAGCTAGCAAGCTAACATTAGCATTCGCTGAGACACCATCGGTAGGTGATGTCCCCCGTGGTTACGCGGTTGTCCGACTCTCTGAAAGTGAAAGGTTACGTCATTTCTACGTCACTAAGATGGCGGCCGTTGAGGGTGGAAAGTGTCAGTGTGTTCATCCACACTGAACTTTTCGGACGACTGAGTATGCAAGTTGAGTATGTGTAGTACACTACATTTTTACATACTCATTGAGTTTGAACAGAGAATGGAAAAAAAAACCCCATCCAGACAAAACAGTATATACCAGCTTCACAAGGCGTCATTAAAACACCGTACGTACATTGTCAGTGGACAGTCAATCGCCTTGACCACAGATGGATGGCGTATGTGTATAGTGATTATATATATGTAAATAGAAATATTAGATTATATATGTATAATATTGAATATTATTCAGTTTTGTAAATAAAAAACATGAGAAATTGTGATCTGATTTTGACAGCCCCGACACACCCACATACACATTAACGGTCCAAACTGACTTCTTCGCTCGCTCACCTCAGCCACGGCCTTTTTGTCTTGGACCTTTCCTGCCCCGAGCAGCCGCAGCATGTTCTTCGCGCCCTCCGCCATGGCGTGCTCCACGCGGTAGTGATGCCACAGCTCCTCCACCCGCAGCTCCACACCGCACAGATCCGGCTTACCTACGACACAGTGGCAGCTCTGGAACGGTTCATCTGAGGGTCAGAAGGATGATCCAACATGTGATCTGTTTTAATGCATCGAATCATCCATAACCGTGAATTCAGTGAGAGTGGTGAATGAAGACCACAGCGGTCCAGAGCAACAACCTGAGACATTTGCACAGGAGACACAGGTTCTATAGGAGACGTGGGGTGAAGATGGCGCTCAGTGATGAACCGGTCAAGTGAAGGTGACAGTCCACTACCAACTGTTTTAACCTGTAGAGGGCACCACTGTGTATATTTGATGGAAAAGATGTTTGGGGGAGGGGGGGGGGCACCAGATCACGGTCCTGGTGGAGCATCCCTGCAAAAAAATTCAGAATCTTCCCAAGAATATTTGCCTTATCTCTCATCAAACTGTCCAGTTTCTAGTTAAAGAATTCTCTTTACACTTACAATAAAACACAATCCTCACTTGTTTAAAGTTAATTTTCACCCATTTTCAGAGTAGAAAAGTAGTCTCCAGTGGAGGAACTGGGTTTTTTTTTCCAAAAAAATAATGATCCACTGACTGATTTGTGAAAATTTGCTTAAAACAAGTGAAGAGTGTCTAAAAGGGTACTTTACCTGGGATTGTGTCTTATTTTGTGTAAAGTGTAAAGAGATGTTTCTGCTAGAAATGAGACATTCTGGCCAGAAGTCTTCTCGGTAGGGTTTGGAGCTTTCACAGCGATCACTCCTCTCGTTCTACTTTTCTGTACTTTGTTTTGCTTCTTTCTTTATTTCTTCTCTGAATTCGTATTTCCTCTACTTCACTGTCTCTTCGCTCTTCACTTCCTGCCCCGCTGCCTCTGCTAAATAGGCATGCTTTTAGTCGTTGGGCAACATCTGGGGGGGGGTGCCGGAACATCGATACGACTCTAACCTGAGAGGGCTGTAATGGGCGACGTGCGTTTGTTTGCCTGGTAGACTGTGCACTGAAGTTCTGAAGAAAGAATTGATCCATCAGCACCCACATCATGAAATATTCAGTGTTTATATGTCAACGCACTGACAGGTGGGATGAAAGGGGAACTGAAAGATGAGTGAGGATGGAGAAGAACAAAGGTACATTGGTTGTCCTCAGACTGCTCCGTGGCCTGCATGGCCTTCCGGATCTGCATGCGGATGATGTCGATCTTGGTTTTGCTGTCCTGCAGCATCTGCTGAGCGGTCTGGAGAAGCTTCTTGTCCTGCAGAGGGAGAGCGTGAATGAGCCAAAACCCGCTGTGACGGAGTCAGGCTCCTCTCGTCACCCCGTCAGCGGGTGCCGTTCCGCGGTCCCGCACCTTGGTGGCGCCGCTGGCGTAGATGGGAATCATGTTCTCCGCCCCCTGTTTGACCTTCAGCTCGATGTTTAACTGACGCTCCAAGGCTGTGATGCGATGCTGGTGAGCAGACATCGGACTGACCGACCCGGGAGACCTCGGAGAATCTGAAAAAAAAACAAAAAACAAAAGTGTAAATCAGAGGTTTTTATTTACTTATTGACAAATAACACAATTAACACGTAGCGTTTGTTTTCAATGCCAGTGTGCTGACGTGGGTTTCGTCATCTCCACCCTCGTGACACACCTCTGTCCTCATTGTGTCCCTTGACCACGATGTGAGCGTCCAGCTCCTGCAGCTGAGCGTGGAGGGACTCCAACTTGCGCTTGGAGCTGCGCAGCTGCGAGTCCACCTGCTGGGCGTTTCTCTTGTCGGTGGTGGCCCTCCGCAGGTTCTCCGCGCCCTCTTTGATCTTCAGCTCTTTGCGAATTTCCTTGCGGATGCGCTCGCGGTGCTCGTCCAGGCACAGCTGTACGCTGGAGTCGGAGAAGTCCGAGTTCTGGTTCAGGCCGAGCTGCTGGAGCACTGACAGGCTGCCCCCGTCCGTCTGAAATGAAAGAGCAGAGCGCGGTTGATGGGGGTTATTCAGCTTCAGACGCCTTCGCAGGTTGACATGTGGGGCTTCTTGTTGATGTTGTGAATTCCATTTGATGTTTTTGACTATTTGAATAAGTGACAAAGACATTCATCTTACGACCTGCCTCCATACTGAGTATTTGAGTTCTCTTTGGCCAAATCTGGTCTTCTGATTTCAAATCATTACATTTTATTCCCTCTCTCACCATCTACTGCTCCTTTACAGTTCAATATCTGCCACATGTGACAAAGTGACACGCGGTGAGGGCAAACGAGGACCAAACCTGTTGGTGTATTTTTGTATCCAAGTGTCTGTGTGACATAAATGTCAGCATCAGACGACACAGCGTCAAAGCCTGCAGCTTTGTCTCCACCCCCCCATGTCTGTTTTCAGTCACAGGAGTGGAGACCGGTGCGTCGGACAACCGTCTCGCCTCCGGACTCAGCATCCAAACCTGAAACATCACTCAGACATCTTTTTTTTCCCCTCAAACTCTGGTTAGTGGGTCTGCCTGTTAACACAAAGGTCGGGGGTTGGAGCCCACCCAGGGACGGAGGGTTGTTTTTTTAAATTTTACTATTAAAAGACAAAACAACACTCACAGTTCATGATTTGTGTTTGATGATCAATGAATTTGTCAGTGTAGATACAATGAATGTAGGACGATCATATCGGGTGGAAATGAGCTGACTGGTGTGACCGTTTACATGTGGACGTGGAGGATTTAAAACAACTAACCGAGCTGTTCTAAGTGTCCGCTAGTGACGCAAAACACAAACTACGAAAACTACAAACAACATACGTCGCAGCTGCTGCCGCACCCGACATTCAACAGGAACAGCACACACACACACACACACACACACACCGCTGAGTGCCCCCACCATCTACTGATCAACACTAACTACATTACAGCAGCATCACAATCCATCTTTCCTGCACACGTCAAAGGTAAACATCCACGCAAAGTGAATAAAAGTGCAACGCTGACACAGAAAGTTGTGTGATGTCATCGACTGACGTGAAACACCTCAGGACCATCACACGGTCCCAGATATTCTTGCTGGTGCGGCTCTGGGAAGCTGCAGTATCTTCCCAGGTCCGACTCGGACCACGTCCACACGGAGACGCTTTGTTGGAAACACGCTTTTTTCAAACCTGGTCTCAGGGTGAAAAAATTGGAGTTCACCTTTGTGTCTGGATGGCGAATCCCTATATTTTTACATATCAAGTTGTCACCACCCCGACCTTCAACCTTGGACACTCACGTCTCATAACAACAACAACAACAACAACAACAACGTCGTCTCTCTGCGTTGCATCTCGCCTGTTTTGTTGTTTTCTGGTTATATGTGTTTTTCTTTGTTTACTTCAGGCAATAGCGAAAGTGAGCAAATCTGGTTACCGCGGTAACTCTGACAACATCGGCACTATTTTCCATGAACCTCTTCAGTCAAAAATCTCATTTTGGACAGGTCAATGTACTCGTCTAACCCAGAATTGCCTGAGGTCGGTCATTCATTGTTTACTTTGTTTACTTCAGGTGACAGCGACGGACAGTGAGCGGCTCTTGTTACCACAGTAACGCCATCAAGATCAGCTGCATTTTACAATCACTTTTTTTTTTTAATCAAAAATCGTTGTGGACGATTCTATTTGCGCCAGTCCCCTCTTCTGCATTTTTGGTGCATTTCAGCACCACCTACAGGCCTGGAGGATGAACTACAGGCTGTTGAGTCATCCATTTGGATGCAAATGTTCTTGCTATGATGCTGAGGGAAACCAAGGGGGAAAAAAGATGGTTTTGGTACCAGTGGAAGAGGCCTTGGCCTGCAGGACGCACCCCCCCCAACACACACACATACACACTCTGCCGGAGTACAACGGCGGGGTGCTCAGGGCCTTTGACAACGCCAGCGGAGCAGATCTGATTATAAGTTCTTAGGACTCAGCTGTAAAACCATAATCCATCAACACACACATCACACAGGTTGAGTTGAACTGCGTCTTTGATGGAACACCAACGTTTCCCAATGAAACGAGGTTGGAGGAAGAAATCATGTCGCCAGTCAGTGTGTGTGTGTGCGTGTGTTTGTTATTGATCGGAACATCGCCGAGCCGAGGAGAACGCAACACTAAACGTCCACACACACACGTCGAGCTCCACGACTCGTTCCAGACATTTTCAAAGCGGGCAGCCGCAGGGGTCACGGCAGAGGAGAAAGAAAACTGACGCAACACAGGAAGGGAGAGTTCGTGCTGCGTTGTTGATCGGTTGAACACAATACAACGTAGCCCCCAGAGTTTTACAACAAAGAAACCTCTGTAGCAAAGCGTAAGCCCGCTCGCACATCAACAGCAAAACCGTCACCGGCAAGAAAGAATAAAAGGTCAGCAGTGACTCGATGTCACACGGGTTTTTTTTTTTTTACAGGAAGTGCAGAGAGAAGCTGCCAGAAAAGAGAAGGGGCACAGTAATGGTTGGAGACGGCAGCCATGACGACACCTGCTCTGTCCCTACCGACGGCTCCGTGTCACTCTGCTCCGCGTGGAGCAGGAAGTCAACGGCTTGATCCCCGGGACAGTTCTCCAGCGGGTCTTCACTGGCCATGCTGGGCCTTTGGCTCGGCTCCAGGGCCCCCCTCCCTCTGCTGCCACACACACACACACACACACACACACTACAATGCACGCTCAGCACAGACAGCAGACTGCTTTTCCTGCCTCCTCAAAATCCAGGATGTCCTTCCCACCAGGAATCAAAAGCCAGTCTAAATCCGGAGCGAGTGACCGAGGTGGAGAGGAAGAGAGAACAGTACACAGCTTGCTGCTTCCTGTTCTGCTCTTTGCCAGATAGAGACTGAGGCGTCGTGCACTTTGTACACACACACACACACACACACACACACACACGCACAGTGGTGGTTTTGTAAGCAATAAACCTCGCAGCCACCCAGCTTCCTGGTACCAGCCATCCAAAGCTGACTGTGACGAATCGCGGCGACTAAAGGGACGATCAGACTCCCACGTGTCTTCACAAACTACTGGGGTGTCCTGTGCATGGCGCTGTGAAGTACTTTCCTCTCCGCGCTCGGTGATTACAGGTGACAACACGTGTGCGGCGTGAAGTCTGACCGGCGTGGGTCTCACCACAGGTGGTCGTTGCATGATGGGAAGTGAAGTCACTGGGGTCTTTTTCAGGTTTCTGCTGCGTCAGGGTTTTCACATTCACATCCTTCTTTACTCAGAGCGGACGATGTTCGACGTGAAGTTGAACAGAACGAGTGTGGCAACACTCGCCGCTGAGCGTGGACTTTGGACTTTAAGTGTTAATCCCTAAAGCCGTGATATTCCAGATGAAATTCTGTTGCCAAATCTCCTTTGGTGTTTTACAGTGGAACATGCTTGTATGTATACGTGCTTTAATACCACGTTTGTTCAGACGGCACATTTCACACGAGCGGCATCCACGCTATGTGCTTCGAAAACATCCTGTACAAACAAAATCATACGCAATAAATAAACCACAAAGATGTCAGTTCAAGTGTAATCAGACCCTCCATCAGAATGAGGAAAGACCAAAAATAACTAACAGCAATAATGACAATAATTAACAGCAGAAAAAAAAAAACGTCCACAGACAGATTCAGACAGAATTAGTCATTGACTTAATGGGACAGCTGATACGCTGCACACAAAAACAAACAACAACAAATAAACATAAACGTCCTTAGAACCGCAGCGCATCATGAGACACCCAGCATAAACCATTTGTAATGGCCTAGTGGGCAAGGGATCAAGAGGACATGTTTACTGCTGTACCACGTTGTGTATCTCACTACGAGACGGAAAGAGTGCCGTCCCCACAGCAGCGCTCGCAGCAGTACCACGGGTCGTTTTATTTCACGGCTGTGTTCCCTCAGCAGGTCCGAGTCGACCTGCATTCGTCCGCTCTTGTGACATTCGTCCATTGTTTGGCAAGAAATAAGTCTAGCAGTTTGGCGCCGTGTCATCGGTTTGCCACAGAACGTGACCCTCAGAGGGTATCACAGATACAGATGTGCCAGAGTGGGCCGAATCACACACCTGTACCGTAATACTAGGAATCAGACAGCATGAAGCATAAAGGAGTTTTAATTGCTGCCGGATTTCCTCCATCACCGTTTCCTTCGCTTGCTGGAACAAATCCAAACTCAAATGTGGCGTAAAAATCAAACACGGATGTCCACGGCACCAGAAAATCAAACGCAGGAGTTTAAACCTGTGGGTTTTAGGATTTCACAGGGTGTGTGTGTGTGTGTGTGTGTGTGTGTGTGCTTTATTTGATTTACAATACGTTCAGAAGTCACCTACAGCGGATGAACAGGGAGCAGAGAGAAGCGATGTGTGATGGGACGCTGAGCGGGCTTGATGGTAATGGACACGAAAAGCAGATTAAAAAATGATTATTGCAGAAAGGCTGAGGGGGGATAAGAGTTCTGTTCTATAATGCAGATGATTATCCTGCTTTTCCGATGCTGTTCATTACCAGGGCATGGCGCTGAAACAGCAGACAAGAAGATGGGACAACACAGGCATGGAGCGGTTGTCAGCAGATCGAGGTTCTATTCATCGGAGTTTAATGACCTCATTAGTAAAGGCTTTAAGGTCACAACAGGCCCCCCCAAACAGCGTTGGCCCCACGGCACGCAACCAGCCAATGTCAAAGCACAAAGACATTTGAGCAGCTCGTGTGTCGAGCGGAGCGCCGCAGAGGTTCAGCAGCTCCTGAAAAAAAACAAGATAAAACAGCCGTATTGGCATTTCCGTCGTATGTAGCGCACGCTGGGGAGTTATTATCACACCTCTGTGGAAACAGACTCCATGAGACAAAACTAACAGCTGTGTGTCTTTTGATGGGACGGAGACAAGGTGGTTTTCAGTGCTGTAGACTCGATTTGACTTGCTTTGGTACCAGAAAAGTTGTTTTGCAGTGGGGTTGTCATGGCAACAGGTGAGCGAAAACTTCCGTGAAACAAACGCAACGGAATAAAGAACTGTCGCTGTATCGCTCTTACTGGTATTTAAAAAGGCCGGTTGTTGGGAGCATTTGTGACGTCCCTCCCTCTGTGACCAATCAGAGGCCGGCCGTCGGTAGACGTTGAGTATCATCTCAGCTCGACTGGAACCCTGCCAGAGGAGGTTCTACAAATGGCAGCAGGTACTACCCGGTACTATCCCGAACGGACACACAAACAGGTCGAGTTGAGCCATCATCATCGAATCAGCACCAAAACGTGGAAACACTGCAGGTAGGAGCCACCACAGAGCAGCGTACATCTGTTACTTGCCTGCCTGGACTTTCCCCTTGGTGGCCAATGCATCCTATTCATGAAAAGGTTATTTATAGTCCTCCAGTTACATTGTTGTCGGTGGGTGAGGGACACACACTGACACCCGACTGCGGTTTGAGCTCCGGCTTTCCAGCCTCAGATGATGGTTTCGCCTCCCATCGCTGGTTCTCCCTCTCAAACAGCCAATAATGGATGTTTGTCTTTCCTGTCTGTCTCTTTATTGCTCCTGGGCTGACAGGACGGAGTGTTGAGAGTGCCATAATGGCTGAGCCCCCCCTGCTCCCGTGAAGCCTCAGGTCTGCTCCTCTTAAACCCAACACCGCTGTCACCTGACCCTCAGTGCTACGGTGGGATAACTCCACTCCACTCAGGTGTAACCACAAACTAGGTCACACAGCCCCGGTTCTTCTCTAGATCTGTGTCTCAAATGAACAGACAGGACAAGCCAGATGGTTTCTGGGTCGCTGGTTTCTGCTTCGTCCAAGATTCGGAGTGGGGGGGGGGGGCGGCCAAGTGAAGTGCTAGCTGAGATGGGGTCACACCACCAAGTGACACGTTCTCACAGATCTTACTTTCTGTGATAGTTAGATAATCCCACAGACCAGACTGATGATGATGAACTCAGTCACGTCTCAGCAGCCGGGGGTGACTGATGCTGCGACGGGGGTGATAAAATATTGAGCTGACTTTTCCATCTTCTTCAGTCTGGGCTCAGAAGTGATCTTAGAGCTGGGGAGTACACGTGAGGCAAACAGTTATTTCTTCAGGCCAGTCCAGAACAATTCCAGGCACAACATCTGGCAACAGGCAACGCCGTGTGTCCACTCGCAGCAGAACGCTCCCGCAACAGTCCAGCTCACACTGAGGCACAGAGCTGTGACGTAAATACTGTCGTTTCCACAGCAACGGGTGTGTTGCGACGTACTGTAAAGTCGAACAGCGCAGCAAACTCATCGGGAAAACGCTCTGGCATTTCTCTTTGTGATTTTGTTAGCGCAGCATTTCAAGCTAATGTTGTGAAGACGCAGTTTTGTTTCAAAATTCGAAAGCTAGCACGTTTGTAGATGGATGATGCTGTGTCTCAAATCGCATACTTACACTGAGTATTAGTGACAGTGACAGCTGGTCTTCAGATGGAAGTCCAGCTACTAATGGGTTGAGAGGAGCAGCCATTGCTTTGACATGTTTCTTGATTTCCTGCTCGCCTGAGGAGCCCCAGAGCAGCGTCCAGCGTCACCGATGACGCCATTAACGTTTGCCTTCAATGCACTGGAGCGGTAACACTCGTCTGCTCCTCTGTGTCTGAGGAGAGACAGATGTCTGCAGACATGGTGTAATCCTGGATTTAGTCCGGAGACATGGAGGTCCACAGCCGCCGTCCACTTACTCTATTTGCGGTGACCGCCGCAGACACGTTGTTGTCACTGTTGTTGCCTGTGCTGTACGACTATAGAGGCCATTAAAGAAATGGACCGAGCAACTTCCATTCTCTCAGATGATCGATAAGAGATAAAGATACACAACACGCAAACACCCCACTGAGCAGGGCACCGCTGCTGCCCCCCCCCACCCCAATCGTCTCGTCACTGCTCACACCTCTTACACCCAGCGTGTGTGTCCAGGAGAAAGACAGTGGTCCAACACTGACCTCCGATTGGACGCTACAGAACAGTGATGGGCAAAACAGTTCTTTTAGGTGCACGGAAATCTAGCATCTGTTCAGTAAAATGATCGGTTCAAAAGACTTTGTAGAAATAGATTCGTTCATCACATTTTACCCTTGAAGTGTACGTTTTGATTTCAGTGAATGATACATGTCCCTTAACTCGCTCTCAGGGAATGAATGAATCTGATTCAACACCAGCACTTCACTGCCGCACTCAACTCAACTGTGAAATGAACAAATCTTTTTATTAGTATGTGATTCGCCACAGTTCATCCACCCAAATGATTCGTTCGCGAAGGGGACCACACTACGATAGAAGTTTGGCCGATGGTCCTTGCCGTCGGGCTCTCTCGATCTCAATCAGCCATCAGTGGGTCTGCGGACCTGCAGCCACTGCGACGGAAATCCTGCTGAATGCATCACACTCAAACTGACTGATCACAGCACCGACCATCGTCTTATCTTGAACAATTCAATCCTCAGGACACACACACACACACACACACACACACACACACATCAAAGCTGTGACACAGGGAGGCTTCAAAGTCCTCGCCGACTGTCGAGCGGAGCGCTGATTCTCTGTATTTACATGTTGCCTGTGAAACCAGGAGCATAGGAAAGGACCTGCTGAGAGAGTTGACCCTGCAGAGTCAAAATGATATATAAGCTGCTTTGTCCACTTTGTGGTACTGTACAGTGCATCACTAATGTTCCAATTACCATGGCGACCCCTCCCCTATGTCTCTGCCTGCTGGACCTGCAGACACTGGGGGTCAGCGGGTATGTAGAGCCAAAACGGTTTACGTCTGTCCATCTTAAGAGTCAGAGCCTCTGGTCCACACCCCCCACCTTCATTTGTTTGACTTCATGCAACATCTGAACTCATTCAGACACTTGTGATGCCACTAATGAGTCTGACTTACACCCTCCCCACTAATGTGATGTCCCTGGTATTCTGGCCTTGCTGGAGGCACACGGCCACTTTACTGGGAGATATAAATCTTTTTCATTTGTCTCTCTCAGCATCGGGCGACACGGTGGAGCAGTGGTTAGTACTGTCACCTCTTAGCTAGAAAGTCCCTGGGTAGATTTCTGGCCGGGGGATCTTTCTGGGTGGAGTTTACACACTCTCCCCATGTCTGCATGGATTCTCTCCAGGTACTCCGGCTTCCTTATACCTCCAGAAAGCATGCTAAGGTGCTTTGGAATCTTTGATCTGCTTTCATGTGTTATGTGGCAACTCGTCCATTGACAACAGCCAGACTAAGAGTGGTCACATGCACGCTTGTATTCCTTACAAACAGCAAAATCTTACAATCCTATTTGTGGGGAGGTCTGACAGAACGGGGCCTACTATCCATCCATCCATCCATCCATCCATCCATCCACAAGGCCAGCAGTTGGACTGAGACCTGGCTCATCCAGCAGGACCCAACCAAAATATCACATTATTGTTCCCTACTCATAAATCAGGCGCTGAGAGACAGCATTTCCAACAAACAATCGCTGGTTGAATCTTTGCTAGACCGCATCAAAGAACAATTTCAGTGCCCAAACCATGTAGTACATGTAGTACATACACACAGTACATAACGACTGTATTCGCTTATGATTAAGCGTGTCTGGCAGTTGACGTGACATGTAAGAGTTTGAAAACTCACAAGACAAACTGCTAAAACGTGACCCAGGAGGACGATTGACACAACGTGGGCCGGCACTTTTCAAATTTTAACATTCGCTTCCACTGCAGCCAGTGCTGCACAGACACACGTGGAACCCAACCCATCGGAGTGAGACAATGGCCCGATGACTCAGCCTCGCCTCCCTGCACCTCAGGGGGACCGCTGCGTCACAAATCTTTTCATTTGATTCGCGGCGTCCAATCAGAGGCAGAGCAGCAAAGGCAAAGCAAACTGATTCTAGCCTCTGTCCGCGTTTGTGTGTGAAACACAAGGCCTCAGTGTTACAGGAGGACGCACTCATAATGAAAGGACTGTCTGCAAATACCACTGATGATGTTGTGGCTGCCGGCTTCATTCAGGTCACGTGTGACGGGACAATTATTTCCTTCTTCCACACAATTTGAGCAGATGCCGATTAAAAACGGTCATTTGTCCGTGAGGATCGATTTGATTGCCTTCATTTGTGATTCTAAATAAGGTATTCTGGTCTGACGGAAAAAAAATATGATGGGAGAAATTCTAAAAGCCGTATTTGACAAATGTCTACTTCACCACTAGATGTCTCTAGAGCACTCACACACTGCGCCTTTAAAGTTTTAGCTTCTTCTTCGCAGAGATTTCATTCGCACACAGACGATCTGCCTTTCCCACGGCCCTGCGTGTGGGACGTGCCCCAACCATGGAACTTCACGTGGGACGTTCAACATACGTGTCAGATATACAACGCACAACATAGGCGTTGATTTCAGTGGGGTGACAGTGGTGTAATATTCCCAGAATGAAAATGCTGTGTAAATGTATTTGAGTTTGGGGTTAAAGGTCAGGGCCTGGAGACACTCTAACACAATAACCTGTTTATTTACGTACATGTAATTCTGTTTGTAATTGAAATCTTAGAAACAAGTCATCATGGATGAAAAGTCAGAGTACTTTTTGTTGTCACATTAATCTACATTAAAAAGAATATTTCATCGACAGCATTCCTTGACTTTTAATGGGATTACCAACTATTTTGGTGAGTGATTCATCATTTTGGGGACTTTTTAAAAAATTAGAAAAGTAAAAACTCTTGGACTACTGTGTCTTACATGTCATGTTCTGATTCCTTTCCTTTCTTCTACAAATGAGAGTTTGTAGTTTTTGATTTTGGACACCATAAATATTTTTACACATTTTCTTTCTGCTAATTCATAAACAAACAAGCTGGTTGTAAATTGCTGTTGTACGGTAAATTATTAAAAAATAGGGTTCACGTGTCATTCATCATACCAGTGGTTCACGGTGCTAACACACACACGCGCGCGCACACACCTTTGAAAGGAGCAAAACAATGATGAAACACCGTGAGTGGTGGATGTAAACGTTTCAGAGGCCACAAAGACCACGAAGCGATTCATCTCTGGACGAGATGGGAACTTCTGCACTTCAAGCCTCATCTGTGACACCTGGAGGTGACACGAGACACGCTCAAAGCCACAGAGGAACTCGGTCAGAGCTTCATTTCGGACATGACGGAGAAGAATCAAAGAATCAAACAACAGGAGATCTGAAGAGATCACGCAGACACGAACAGCACAAGTTGGGGAACTTACCTGTAGCTCGTTGTTGGCCATCACAAGCCGACTGCCAGTTGTGTGCTGCGGATGTCTGCCTCGATCAAAGCGCCACAACGGCTCGGGTGGTTGAAGAGTTTCCTCCCAAAGCTGCCGCCTGCGGCCGCCGGACCGCGGCGTTCGGGACCCGGAGCTCAGCGGAACAAGCAGCAGGCGCGGACAGGTGTGGAGAGCGAGAGCACCGGCGGACCGGAGGACACCATCACGCTACTCGGTCCTGCGGCCGTGTGAGGGGTCCTCTCATCCCGGCGTGTGTGTGTGTGTGTGTGTGTGTAGGGGGTGAACAGTGGGGGCACACCCGCCGGCTTTCACCGCGGGACCCTCCGCTGCTGGCTGCGGCCGCCTGAAGCCATCGTACCCCCGGAGCGACTCCCCGGAGCCGCGTGATGCTGCAAACCTCCGACTCAGCTGAAAACAGAAAGAAGAACCCCATCCGGTTTCAACTTTCAAAATAAAACGCGTGCTTGGCAACGCAGCTGAGAACACGTCAACACGTCATCTTGAATCTTTATTTCAGCAAATCACTTTGTATAAATACGACGATTATACAGAAGCCGTAAAGGATTGTTCATATATATATATAGATATATAGGTATAGATAGATATATCTTGTGCGCACAAGATAAAACATCTTCATGGGGCTTTAGGGTCTCCATAGGGTTAAACCACAGCTACCTTTGTGTGTCAGCACCTGTTACATTTGTAAAAATGAAAATGTCCCTTTAACGTTTGTATTTAGGTTTGTTGATTTTTTAAAAAAAGGGTTGGCAGTTCAACTGGAGGGAAAGTGAAAACAACTTTTTTTTTCAGTAATATGTGTGAGGTGGCACATCCTGACCAGGTATGTATGCAACAGATACATTTGTCCAAGATGATTCCAACTCTGTTCGGCTGAGAGTCTGAGAATATGTCTGGTTAAAGGCTGCAAGGTCAGCGGCAGTCACGTGACATGAAGCAGAGATCAACTTTAGTCTTTATTAGAGTGATGTCACAGGGCAAAAACACACATTTTTGCACATGAAACATCATAATAATCGTAATTATTTCTGTTTCTAATGAAAAACAACCGATTGCAGATACAACTGAAAACATATTTCACTCTATCACACTGATTTGAATAGTTCTGCAGTTAAACAAAGCACAACATACTAAATACCAATAAAACGGTTGTGGTCTGGTCCAAGTCACGTCTGCGCACTTGATTGTCCTACGGGTTTTACTTTCTTTTACTAGATTTCTATCAACTGAAAAAACAGTTATTTGTTATGTTTAAGTGTAAACTCAGTTGGTCTTTGCCAGAAAAATCTTGAGGTGAAGTAGTTCAGGGCAGCACAATTCATAAAATTGGTCAAAGTTTCCTTGATCACATTGAATCGTAATGACTCCCATCTTTACTCAAACCCAATTCACCTTAATAATGTTTCAAAAATGTAAATGATTTTGTACAAAACGGATAAATCCTGACAGATGAATGTCAAATTCAAGGAAAACTGAATAAATAACTTTAAATTACAGCAGAGTTTAGAAAGTATGTAAACTATATGTCCGACTTGCCTTAACTATATTTTTTTAGTTTGTTTAAAAAAAATACAGACACACTCCTATTCCTTGTTTGACCTTACGTTGCCGATCAGTGCTGCAGATGGGTGAACAACTGCCCTTTTGTCTGCCCGGTGTTTCACTCGTCATAAGACAGGAAATACTGAATGAAGACATTGTCATTCTCCAATTACCACTCGCAGCTCTTACTGCTGCTCTGTGCATGCGTGTGTTGGCTCTCAGGAGTTTCTGCATGTGTCTTTCACATCAGCTTCTTTTTGGCCTCTTTACTTTTGAGGCGGTTCTTCAGAGCGAGGAGGTCAATGTAGAGGATCTGATTGAGGACGGCAGAGGCACAGAGAAGTCCGCCGTGCAGAGCCCCGGCCATGCCGTTACAGAACACGTCCTGACCTGCACGCACACGCACACCACACACACACACACACAGTCTGTGAGTCACGGCACTAAAACAGATGTCAGAATGTGGGAGCCAGATGTCTTCACCTGTCAAGTAGAGTCCGCTGACCGGCGTCTGGGGTCTCGTCCTCGCAACCGTTTCTGGAGTAAAGCGCTCCAAGTTGTGTTCAGCACCGTACATCTCACCTCTCGGTGCACCCAAATAGTGGACATTTGTCAGAGGGGTGGCAGCGTCCACCATTACAACCTGAACACACATACACACACTATGAAATATGAAAAAAGAATGATCTCTTTGATTTGATCTGTTTGTTCATTTCAAAGTCATGAAGGGGAACAGATGTGGATGGAGATGCCAGGAACAGTGGACTCCAATGCTGAAGGGAAAAACTGCAGGATTTAGAAACGAGTCTACACTGAAAACACACAGTGACACACACCTTGTCCTTCAGCTGAGGGAACATGGTCAGGGCCCAGTTCAGCAGCTCCTGCGCCATGCTGTTTTTCATATCCACGTAGTCTTGTCCTCTCTTGCCGAGCTTCGTACCCTCCCACTCCTCAAACCACTCATAGCGAGCCATCGTGAGCAGCGTCATACAGGACTTACCTGCAGCGGGGTGCAAAGACAAAAACACAGCACGTTTACTGTGTTCTAGTATTATTTTTTTTATTACACAGCCTGCAACAGTTGATTTTGTTTTAGATGTTTCTACAAAACGGGAACATTGGAATTCTGGTGTGCATATACAGTATATATTATATTTTTTTTTCAAATTTTATTTCTATATAATAAAAATAAAATAAAAAATATATGATGAATAATATAACAATAAAAATAACAAATAAATTCAGTTCAAGTAGTGAATATGTTGAATATGTAGAAATTACAAACACTATATTATAGTAATGGATGGGGTTAAACTATGAGGTGTGATGTTGATTTTCCAATGCAGAGAAACTAAATGTCATAATGAAACTGTCTTTGTGGCTTTTGAATAAAAAAAGGGTGTCTGTGCGGAGAATCTGGACGTTGTGTCACACTTGAGTGTAGAAACACGCTGGCAGATGAGCAGCAGTGTTGTCTTCTGTACAAGTCTTATGAAACAGATTCAGTTCAGGAAATAAAAGACAAAATGTGACAACAGTCGTTTAATTTGCTTTGGAGAATTTTCCTCTCCAGACAAACTTCAGTCGACTAACTTTCAAAGAATAAAAACATTTACTAACTTCTTGAAACACAGTGGACGGTCAAAGGGATGAGTGTGCGGTTACCTGGGTGTCTGACGTTGGATGTGGGATCTTTGGCAGATGGGAAGGTGATGAACATCATGGGAATGTTCCCCAGCACGTCCTCTCTGCTCAGAGAAGAGTACTTCTCCATTCTACACACACACACACACACTGTTTAAGGACAACTGAACCCTTCGACTAATAAAGCAGGGGAAATCAGGATGGAAGGCACACGAAAGGAAGCTGATAAGGAATTAAAACCCCACGTAATAAACCTACAATGGGTCCAAGTCACTGTCTTTGTACATCCAGAAGTTGGTGGACACGATGCCCAGCTCCTCTTTGGTTCCATCCAGTCCAACAAAGACCAAGAAGGAGCCCATACCATGGCGCACCATACCCAACAACGACTGGACCTCTAGGTGGAGCAGGAGGGGTTACACTGAGGAGAGGAAACCACAGGGAAATGCTGTGTCCACATCAGATACCTGGCTTCTCCTGTATCTGAGGAGGCAGAAACTTCTGGAAGGTGTTAAAGATTCCAGCGTTAGAAATGATGGCGGGGGCGTGGATCTCGACCTCCTCTTGTCCTTTAAGAACCGTCACACCTGTCACACAGAGCGGCAGTGAATATGACACAAGCTTCTTTGAAGCTTCTTTGTTCCCATTTCTTAACATCAGACTAAAGCTATTTTCACCCTCAAACGTGAACTTGGAAGAACTTTGTAGCTGACACAAGCTACAAAGTTCAAACATGGCCTCTCACCATAGGCCTTTCCTTGCTGGTTGACCAGTACCCGTTTCACCGGGGCCCTGACCAGCACTGTGCCGCCCGACTGCTGGATCACAGGGATGATGTGGAAGGCAAACTCACTGGCGCCCCCCCGTGGATAGTACGCCCCACGCTTGTAGTGATGAAGCAGCAGAGCGTTGATAAGAAAGCTTGACTCTTTAGGAGGGACACCTAACAGACGATGACAGGAAACGGGATGGTGAAGACGGCGAAAAGAAAGAGTGAGTGAGTGAGTGTATGTGTGTGTGTGTGTGTGTGTGTGTGTCACCATAGAACAGGTAGGCAGAGAGGGCCTTCAGGTCCTTGTTGTCGGTGAGGCGGGACATGACCTCAGAGTGGTTGGTTCTCGCCAGGCGAAACACTGACGATATGCGATCCAGCAGGCCGGTCCAGATCAACATGTTCACCAGCCAGTACGGCACCATCTTCAAGATGGCGATCAGCGGCGTCTGCCGCGAAGATAACTGCAGGATCCACAAGAATCCTACGGTTACTTCTACAGGACTTTTTTTTCTCTGCCCCGCCTCACATCAATCTCTCTCTTCTTCCTGCTGTACCTTCATCAGTTTCATGAACTCGTCAATGGCCTTCTCCTCTCCTGGGAACTGTTTCTTCAGACTCGCTGCCATCTCGGTCTTCCCTGCATGGATGTGATACTCCCTGAGTGGAGGGGGGGGTGAGATGGTTAAATGATCCCCTCGGACAGTGCGTATAACCTGAAGGGAGGGCTCCACCTGCGCTGACCAGGCTGACCCAGGACCAGAGTGTCAAAGTGATCCTCCAGCCGCGTGAACTGCAGCTGGCCATCGGTGATCTGATCCAGGGCCACTTTCAGCAGACTGTTCTCATGCAGCTGGCCAAGATAATGGATGCCTGAGCGATAGGGAGGCAGGCAGACAGTCAACACATATTGGGTTTTTTTTCTAGTCTTCATGAACGATATCTTGGGCTGTGTCTCTAACCTTTACAGATACATAAAAAATGGTCACTGCAGCTTTAAAATAGCATTTACAATTCATCCCGTGTACTTTTTCCGCATACACACAGTACATGTGTGCATATAAATATTTGTAGTGTGAGCTCTGACGATCAGTGTGAACACACAGTTGATTTCTGACTGCAGAATATTTTCTAGACGACAGTTATTCTCTTGGATGAATCCTAATGAGCTGCAGGAAGAAAAAGGTGCGTCGATGGACGGGGTGTCTTACCTACGTCAAACTCAAATCCCTTATTCTCGAAGGTGTGTGTGCAGCCTCCAGCCTGGTCATGTTGCTCCAAAACTAAAACCTTCTTGCCAGCTTTGGACAACACGGCTGCGGCTGTCAGACCCCCCACGCCGCTGCCGATCACCACGGCGTCCAGCTCAGGGGGGACGCGGTCCGAACGAAATCCTTCAGGGGAGCATAGGTT
>CAAKHB010002809.1:60810-82435 GCA_901007665.1 Aeoliscus strigatus | reverse complement strand
CAGAGCGTCAAGGGGCCAAAAGGGCGCGAACATACGGGAACTTTAAATACTGCCTTCTCGTGCGATCGCTGTAAGTCATGTCAGCCCTTTCCCCCTGTTTGTCTGTTTAAATCAGCCACTGTGAAAAATAATACCATTGCTGGTAAAGAACAGGCAGCAGCCAGGTATGCTGGACGGTTTTGCTCCACGTGTCTTTGTCACTTACGGTTGTCAGTTACACCATTATGTTTCCTTCACGTTCATGAGGAGGCACCACCACCAGGAAACCTTTTTGGATACAAGGGGTTTGGTGATGGAGATAACGTTAACTCGTGTTCAGTATATTGTTTGTGTTCTGGGTCTCCAGCTGCTTCTGTTGGAGACCCAAAGACGAAACGTTCTGATATCGAAAATAAATATTGAAAATAAAACACCCAATGTAATTTTAAAAAGCAACTACTTCTACAAATGACTCAAATATATAAAGGAAATTAATGAAGTAAATAAATTATGGTATATTGTGCCTAAGGGGATAGAAAAGAAAAAGAGACAGACAGGTGAGGCAGCAATGTCTGTAGAGGAGGATGAGAAGTGGCACCCATCTCCAGGAGCAGATGGGACATTTCACTGCTGAGACGCCCCAGCTGCACCCCAGGCACCACTCCAGCGATGACAGCCTGATGGCTGACAATGTAAGAATGCTGTCATCTTCAAATAGCATCAATTATGAGTGAAAAATCTTCATGGAAATAAATGAAAGCAGTGAATTTATCTTTGTTTTACAACGATCCTCTGCTTTTACCACCAGGGGGCGATGCTGAATCACTGCTCTCTCTGTCAGAACTTAAACTGTGTACATTATTTGACGTTATTTGACGCTGTATTCTTCTATATTATGTACGAGGATCTGGAGGAGTTAAGTTATTGTGTGCAAGGCACTTCACATCCTCCTCACTAGGTGCAAAACTCTCCTGCAGAATGTATGAGATTGCTACTGAAAGGCATATGAGTGGTTACAGCTATTTGTCTGCACATTTCTCAGCACTTTTGCAAGATGCACCCTGACAGTTGGAGTGTTGGAGGTAGCTGATGTATAACTGCTCTAAGCCAAAGTGTTCAGTGTTCCCACAGTAGTAATAAGATACAGAAATCAATATGTGGCTGCAGGATTTGGAGATGAAACTTACAAATGGCACGGGGGAGGAAGCTGTCAACGAGCTGCTCAGTGATTCGGTAGCATGTCTGATCACAGCAAACATGTTTCATTTCCAGGGGGAGCCATTGCACACGAGTTTGTTTCCGAAAGCCACAGCTGGACTTGGAAGTGGCTGCATCGAGAGCTGATGTGGCTCAGTCTCAGCTGTGGAACTGGGGCGAAGGTACCGAGTGCTTGATGCAGCCCGTCAACACGAGCGTTTTTTCTTTGATTAGGTGTTATTTACTTGTTAACAGACGAAAACCAATGTTCCCTTTGCAGAAAATCTCGGAATAATTGGCAAACATAAATATCCTCAGCCATTAATCGGTGAGCGTTCGCTTCCTCAGTCAATAATGAGTGTGTGTTTGGCTGCTGTGATGCAAGGCACATTCTGCCATAAAAAGTGGGTTTGTAGTTCTTGTGGCACAAATCCGCACTAAAGAGTGTCACATCAGAAGAGATGAAATAATTAGAAGATATGAGCCTTGAAAATGAAGAAAAAAGATATGAACCTAGCATCATCTCATCAGCAGCTCTACTGTGACTGAGTTAACGAGATTATTTCTGTTCTAGTTGGTTATTTACAGACATTTTGCCATTCTAACTACATTCCAGCAGCTCAGAGTGAGCCATTAATAAAGGGGGACATTTAAAAAATATGGTGTTAATTGAAGATTAACTCTGCGTTCATCATTATTAGACTGATACATGTTCATATTTCCAAATAGAATTTATAGCTTTACTGTTGTTTTTTAGATTTTTGCCCATTCATTAGTACAGTAACAAAATGTCCATAGTTCCATAAAAAATAAGCAGTGTATGTCTCTTTCACATTTTATTAGCGGTTAAGGCAACATACATCCACTACCATGTTTTCAGATTTAAAGCCCCTGTGTGTAGAATTTGTTTGCTCCCTTTTAACGACACGATTGAACCACATTGGAGAAGCAGCCGTCCTCTGGACTCAACTCCGAGGAATAACATGCTGAGCTAACCAGAAACAATCACCTGACTGCGGCAGACAGCAGCGATGGGGTGCTAAAGACGTTGCACTGCGCGATATTTGATGTCTTCTATCACATGAGGTTCAGACCGTCAGATGCTTACAAGCGAACGCAGCGAACAAAACCGAGATGTAGTACAGTACACAGAAAAACTCAAGATGCCGTCATGTATCTGTTTGTCTACATGGTTTTGCAGGTTACATTTAGTCACTAGTCATAACGTGAAGGGCACCTTCTCTAGGTGCATCTCAAAAAATGAGAATATCGTGGAAAGGGTCAGTCTGTCTTTAGGAGTGACCAGGATGGACAGGATTAGGAATGAGGTCATCAGAGGGACAACACAGACAGGAAGGTTAGGAGAAAAAGCTAGAGAGGCTAGATTGAGATGGTTTGGACATGTGCAGAGGAGGGACAGTGGATACATTGGTAGGAGAATGTTAGAGATGGAGTTGGAGGTAGGAGACAGAGAGGAAGGTCAAAGAGGAGGTTTATAGATGCAGTGAGGGAGGACATGGAGGTAGTTGGAGTCCGAGTAGAGGATACAGAGAACAGGGAAAGATGGAAATTGATGATTCGCTGTGGCAACCCCTGAGGAGGGACAAACTGAAAGGAGAAGGAGAAGAAGAAGATCATGGAAAGGGTCAGTAGTTTTTGTCGAGAAGGTTTTTATTTTAATGTCTCTAACTGAAGGAAAATGTTACACTATTTTGTGTCAGATTTGAATGAATCAGTAATTATTCAGACTAAATACTATAAACCTCAAATGTGAGATGCTCGTGTTTGTCATATTTATCCGAATTAGATAGAAACTTTCACTCTTTGAATTCAATTACTGGGAAAATCAATTTTTCCATGATATTTAAGTTGCCAGGTAGGAGACAGAGAGGAAGGCCAAAGAGGAGGTTTATAGATGCAGTGAGGGAGGACATGGAGGTAGTTGGAGTCAGAGTAGAGGATACAGAGAACAGGGAAAGATGGAAATCAATGATTCGCTGTGGCAACCCCTGAAGAGGGACAAAGCCGAAAGGAGAAGAAGAAGATTTAATTTTTTTGAGATGCACCTGTATAGTTCAGTCCTGCAGTGATGATTCTAGTCTGCGGGACAGTCCTCGGTGGTCTGAGGTCTGCCTGGCAGACTTGAGCGCTGTGGCTCTTTTCTGATTGGCCAGCCTGGCGCTGGCACCCACCATGTTTGTCATCGGGTTGTTTTTGAATAATCCAGATGAGCAGAGCGCACGGCGTCAGACATGGCATCGACGCTGTCAAGCTCGCCCTGCCAGTTGGTGTTTTGCAGCATTCAAAATCGCCACACAGTGACTTTAACTGTAGCTGGAGAGTATGTTGCATACTACAGTTTAACTCATCAGACTCTGTATCTTCTTGATGGCGGCCACCGGCTACTCCCCGCTGTCTTTACCCTGGTAAATGAGACAGACATCAGGCAGAGTGTCAGGAGTCTCCGTCCTGCCAACGTGGGATCCTGCCGTACATACCTTTCCCATGTCGCGACTCTTAACCTTCATCTTATTGACCTGCGACTCAGCGATGTCTGCGCGCTCTTCAGCCTCCTCTAGCTCATGCTGCACCTTCCTCAGCTTAGTCAAATGAATGTTGGCTTGCTCCTCCTGGCAGCGTAGGTAGTCAGTTCAAACAACACTCTGAAGAGGACTGGAATCAATGGGTCAAAGGTCGAGGTCACGGAGAAAACATCACTTACAGCCTCCTCGGCCTGCCTCTTGTATGCCTTGACCTTCAGCTGGAGTTTGTCCACCAGCTCCTGCAGTCTCATCATGTTTTTCTTGTCCTCATCAGACTGAGTAGAGAAAAGGAGGACGTTCGTACGTTCATTCTATCCACTCTGATAAATTCATTCATCACCAATACGTGACATTGTCACTAATTTATTAACAAATCCCACCAACCACTGGACCACAGAGACAGTCCACTGCTGACACCTCCTCATTTGTGTTTACCCCTCTGTTTACCCCACTATGTGGTTAACAGAGAACTTGAAGTATATATACTTGAAGTAAATATACCAACAACATTTGATTACACCTTTAGAAATGAGCTAGGAATGACCTGATAAGACAGCTCCTTAATTCTGCGTTCCAGTTTGCGGAACCCTTTCACGCTATCTGATCCACGTCTTTGCTCAGCTTCCAGTTCATTTTCCAGCTCTCGAACCTGTGAAACACAAGTTTGTACTTTCATAAAAGACAAAAGTGAAAGTATTCTTTCATTTTTATTGATGTTTTTTTTTATCATAATAGCGACCCAAATCCATACTTGACTCAATCATTCATGGTTGAATAATCCACTAGGATCATTTTTCTCACCCTTGCTTCCATTTTTTGCAGCTGCTTCTTCCCGCCCTTCATGGCCAGGTTCTCGGCCTCGTCAAGACGCTGCTGCAGGTCTTTCACTGTCAGCTCCAGGTTCTTCTTCATCCTCTCCAGGTGAGCGCTGGTGTCCTGTTCTTTCTTTAGCTCCTCAGCCATCATGGCCGCCTACAAGAAGCCGAATGATTTGGTTTTTTATTCAGTCTTCTGCTGTTTCATAAAAAGTATGAAAAAGTTGACAAACTTACATCAGTGATCGCTTTCTTGGCTTTCTCTTCCGCGTTCCTGGCTGATTGGAGACTATCATCCATCTCACCTTGAACATGAGAAAGATCTGCCTCCAGCTTTTTACGGCTGTTGACCAGACTGGTGTTCTGTGAAATATATACATTATATATTTTTATAAAAGTAAATTAAAAACTTAACCTTCATTTTTTGGTGACTCTTTGAGTTGTTGTGCTTTAGATTTAATGAATAATAATAATAATGTATTATTTTCAAACCGTCTCGACCTGTGAGTGAAGAAGCTGCACTCTCTCGCTGGCGTCCAGCAGCTCCTGCTCAGCCAGCTTGCGGCTCCTCTCAGTCTGCTCCAGAGCCACTCGGATTTCCTCCATCTCGGCCTGCATCAGGCTGCTTCTGCGCTCGGCCATGGCCACCTGCTCCTTCATGTCGTCGTTGCTCCTCAGGGCGTCCTCCAGCTGAATCTGAACCTCCTGAACGGCCACATCAACATGTCAAACAGAGCGATCTCAGTCTGTGTCCAAGCGTCACGTCCCTCACCTTCAGCTGAACCTGCATGTTTCTCAGTTGCTTCTGAGCTTCGGCAGCCTGCCTGTTGGCGTGGCTCAGCTGGATCTCCATCTCGTTGAGGTCTCCCTCCATCTTCTTCTTGACTCTCAGGGCATCGTTCCTGCTCCTCACTTCAGCATCCAAATTGCTTTGCATGGTGTCGACGATTCGTTGGCTGTTTCTCTTCAGCTGGTCGATCTCCTCGTCCTTCTCCGCTACTTTTTTGTCCACCTCAGACTTCACCTGGTTCAGCTCCAGCTGGACCCGCAGGATCTTGGACTCCTCGTGCTCCAGGGACGCCTGCGCAGAGGGGACACGCCGTCTTTGTGACCACAGAAAGATGCGTGAGCGTCTGTGTGAGTTGGTGTCCTGCTGTCAACCTCTGCCTCCTCCAGAGAGCTCTGGGCTTCCAACTTCTCCTGCTCTGCCTGTTTCTTTGACTTCTCAAGCTCGTGGACGGTTTTGCCCATTTCTCCCAGCTGTTCCGTGAGATCCGTTATTTCCTCTGGAAGGTAAAGAAACATGGTTGTCAATTTCTTGTCTAGGGAAAAAAAAAAACATGGTTTTGAGCAAAACTGAACGTATGTCTCAAGACGTACGCTGAAGGTTTTTGTTTTCCCGTTTGAGCGTCTCTTGTTGTTCCAGACTTTCTTCAAATGCATTTTTCATCTTGAAGTTCTCGGTTCCCAAAGAACGCACTTCTTTTAGAGCAGCTTCCAGTTCTGCCTGACCTTCCTCATATTTCTGTTTCCACTCGGCCACAACCTGCAGTTGAATGTGGAGGTAAATGATGTGGCTTTCATTTTTTAATCTATAGTTTTGCATCCAAACATGGCTGGTCATATTCTGAAAATGTATCTCTCTATATATGGGTGCACCTCTGATTCCGTCCAGCGGATGGCAATGAGGCTGGACCCTCCCTATTTCAAATCAGACTGACACCTCTGCAGGGGTTTATTAAATGTGAATACCTTATCAAAATTTCTCTGCTTCTTGTCCAAGGTGGCCGCAGCGGCATTGGACCTTTCAATGTCCATCATTAGGTCGTCCACCTCTCCTTGGAGCCGCTGTTTGGTCTTCTCAAGAGAGGAACATTTGGAGTTACTCGCCTCCACAGCTTCCTCTGCATCCTGCAGACGCAGCGCCAGCTTCTTCCTGTGGGAGAACAGGCATTAGACAGGCCTTATCTGTTTTTATGTGTGATCGTATTGTATGTACTTTCTTTGTTTTAGATAATTTCTGATGTGCAGCACCTCGGTTCATGCAAGCATACTTGATCATGTATACGCCTATCGGGATATCCCCATCACAAGGAACATAAATTAAAGTGCGTGAAGGATTTCTACGAATGCCAGACCAGATCAAGCACCGCTGGAAGACGCTGACTAAGGCCTAAAAGAAGGCGACTGCGACTCTGCTCCTGTTGTTCTTGTTGTTGTGTCTTTGGATGCAGGAAGAAGAAAGGAGAATGGTGGAAACTGCGTCATGACGTTCTCTAGGCGTGGCTTTGAGATATCCCAGTTGATTACAATTACTATGTAAGTAGGAATAACCCTGTTTGCTCACGCATGCAAATGAGTTGTTCCCAGTGTTTCAGTATCCAGACTTTTGACCATGACCCGAATTTGGACTGCATGTGCATGTAAACGTAGTCATTGTGAGATCCCACCAGAGACAGTCTTGAAGGACTTGTTCTCACTTTGCCTCTTCGAGCTCCTCAGTGCGCTGGATGGCGTCGGTCTCGTATTTTGTTCTCCACTGAGCCATTTCCCCGTTGGCCTTGGACAGGCAGCGATGTAGCTCCGCTTTGGCTTCCTGCTCCTCCTCGTACTGCTCTCGTAGCAGCTCACAGTCATGACGGGAGGACTGCAAACTGTGTGCCAGAGCATTTTTAGCCTTACAAGAAACGAGGGAAAATGATTAGCCACAAGATCGCACATTTGCACGATGCCTCAGTCCAATCTCACCTTAACCTCCTCCTCGTGAAGCCGCTTCAGCTCCTCGATCTGCTGGATGAACGCCTGTTTTCCCCGAGTTAGCTGTGACATCATGGAGTCTTTCTCCTCAAGTTGGCGAGACATTTCAGCTGAAGGATGTGTGGAAACATTAGAACCTCCTTGTGTGAGTGGCGCCCAACTTGGTTGCGAGAATAGTCCTTACCGTTCTCTGTCTGCAGCCGAGCCTTCTGGCTGGAGAGGTCATTGATTAGTCTCTGGTGCTCCGCCTCCTTAGTTTGTACCTCACTCAGGTGATCCTCAAGTGAATGGCACATTTTCTCAAAATTAATCTGCACATTGGGAGCAGACGAGTTGTTTGAATTTGACGAGCACACAGTTCATACCTACTCCACGTGTTGTGTCTGACCTTTGCCTTGGCCGTGTTTTCTAAATTGCTTGATAGGTCGTCTATCTCCAGCTTCAGCTCGCTCTTCTCCTTCTCCAGTTTCTGCCTGACCCTCTGGATGTTATCGAGCTGTTCTCCCAGCTCGGCCACGCTGTCGGCATGTTTCTTGCGGAGAGCAGCAGAGGTGGCCTCGTGCTGCAGCGAACACTCCTCCAGCTCTCGTCGAAGTTTAAGGAACTCGGCTTCGCGCTTTTTGTTCATCTCGACCTGAGCAGCACTGGCTCCTCCGGCTTCCTCCAACCTCTCGGTGATCTCCTCCAGCTCCCTGGCGAGGTCAGACCTCTGCTTCTCCACTTTGGCTCGAGCTGATCGCTCAGCCTCAATCTCTTCCTCCAGTTCTTCAATTCGGGCCTGAAGATAGATTTCCATGATGTGACCCATCAAGCAGATGTCACTTAGCGTTGTCACCTCCACATTAAACCTCAGATGCCTTCATCACCTGGAGCTCTTTTATTTTCTTCTGTAGCTGTGTACCGAGTGCTTGTTCGTCCTCTATCTTGCTCTGCAGCTGCGACAGCTCAAAGTCTTTTCTGGAACATCACGTAAAATGTCTGTTCAGTTGAAATATGAACCTGTCTGCATTATAAAAATCAAAGACATCATAAACAACATACTGAATTCTCTCAAAGTAAGGTAAGGTAATTATAAGGTAAATAATTCATATGGATGCTAACAGACTAGCATGATTTTGGAGTAAACTTTACTTCTTTAGCTTTTCCTCCAACTGCTGCTTCTCGTTTTCCAGATCCATGATGGATTCGTGAGCCAGTTTCAGATCCCCCTCCAGCTTTCTCTTTGCCCGTTCAAGGTCCATACGGATCTTCTTCTCCTGCTCCAGTGAACCTTCCAACTAGAGTTAACGGTTGGTACTTGCGTCTAAATATCTCCACAGCAGAGACCCTATGGTGTGATAGGACACTTACCTCGTCCACCTGCTGCTCCAGTTTAGTTTTGGCTTTGGTCAGAGCGTTGATTTTGTCCTCTTCTGACTGCAGGTCATCCAGCGTCTGCTGATGGGCCTCCTGCAGAGCTTTCATCTCCTTAGACAGTTTGCTGATGTTCTCGTCTTGACTCATTATTTCCTCTGTCAGGTTTTTTACCTAGTACCCACAGGAAGAAGCATTCTTACAGAGACACATCGGGCGTTCAGGGAAAACGAGGAGTAGCCATTTGTAAGCTAATGTCACGTTAGTCGCAAAAGCCAAAGTGCAACATTTGTCTCACGACCCATTAATAGCTAATGACCCTAGAAAGTGGTGAAGACACACTGGTCCCATCACACAGTGTTACCAGCTGGCATATGTGCATCAGATCCCACTGACAGCTTTCAACAACAGTGTTCATGAAGGATTTGGTCCCGTTACGTAACATACAGCAGCCAGCAAGACAATGACTGATGATACAGATGGTAATACAGAGCGTGCCAAGCAGGTTTTTATCATCTGATGGGATTATCAGGTGTAATCCAGCAAACACCACGTAGGAATGTAGAGAGGACGTGGAATAATGTCTCTAATACATAATACGCGTGACTTCCTAGAATCACCTTGTTTTCAACAGCGTGTTTCTCCTTCTCTACTTTGGCTAAGGTGAGCTCTAAGTCGTCGATGTCCCTCTTCAGCTCGGAGCACTCATCCTCCAGCTTTCGCTTCTTGGCCGTCAGCTCAGAGTTGACCTCCTCCTCATCCTCCAACCTTTCAGTCACTTCTTTCAGCTTGGCTTCCAGTTGGATCTTACTTTTGATGAGTCCTTCACATCTCTCTTCTGCATCCAGCAGGTTGTCTGATTCCTGATAACAAGTTAAATTCTCATGAAACATTCCAAAACAACAATCACACACCCTTTTGGTTTTCCTCACCGCCTGGACTTGGAGAAGAAGGTCATTCTTCTCTTGTACAATGGAGACCATCTTCTCTTCAATCTCCCTCCGCCTGTTTTCTGATTTGGCCAAATCTTCTTTGAGTTTGGTGAAATCCACCTTCATTTGGGCCATTTCCTTCTCAGCCTCTGCGCTTTTCAGCAGAGGTTTGAGCTTGAAGTACAACTTCATCCAGGGCCAGTGTTTCACATTCATGAAAGAGCGGAAGTTATACTGGATCGTGTAGATTGCCTCCCTGGCAAAGCAAAAGGTGTTTTTTTTTTTAACAGAGTCACAGAGACGGCTGATTGGACTATTATCAGCGTAAATGTCTATCTAACCTAGACATAGATTAGTCATATTTCTGGCAGTGTCATCAGTAGTCTAATGGCCTCCAAACACCAATAATACGGATCCAAAAAATGATTTTTTATTGCAGGGCTGTTATTTCAGCCTGGGTGTACCTAATAAACTGGCTAGTGAGTGTGTGGGTGACTTCCCAGTGTTTGTACTAACTTTCTGGCCATCATCTTCTGGTACTCGATGCGGATGAGGTATCCACGACACAGCGCCTGAGTGGACATCACAACCTGGGCCAAGCGCTCATCCCTCATTTCCTCCAGGGCACCCAGCAGACCTGCTTTAAAAAACACCTGAAAAGCAGGTTTAGTTCCCTGTCATTAATCTTTCACTTCCTCCTAACCTCTCTAACATACTCCAGTGTGCTCAGAAAACCTTGGTGTGTCCAAACTTATACTGCGTGTGATCCACATCGATGGAGCCCAGCAGTTTCTCTGCAGCTTTCTTGTTGTCCATGAACTGTCCCTCTGGAACAGCACTGGCATTCAGAATCCTGTATCTGTGACAGGAATGAAAGCACTTTCACCATGTTTTGTGACCTGTTTCATGATGTTGTGTGAAATATTTGAATAGATTTCCTCACCGTTGCTTAAAGTCTCCGTAGAGAATTCGGCTTGGAAATCCTTTGCGACAGATTCGTATTCCCTCCAGCACACCATTACAGCGCAGCTGTTGAATGACCAGATGATTGTCCATGGCACCTAAGATGAAGGCAGTGGTGTTCTCAGAGATATTTGATGTACCAGTACGGAAGTGTATTGCATTCACTTTACAAATTAAAAACAAAAATCAGGTTTATTGAGTGTTTTTTCCTGTTTTACGGGGTATTTTTTTCTGTTTTTCATAGTAATTTTTGATCTTATGTAATCTTCTCATCTGAACAACTCAGCAAACTGATGATCACACCATCTATGAGACTTAAAGACAGGAGGATCTCCCAGTACCTCAAACCCAAAAAACAAGCGGCCGGATGGATGGATGGAAGCAGCTCATGTTTGCTTCTGTCGAGCTCTCAAGAAAAGAATGATGTTGCTTTTAACGTAGAAGAAAAAAATGAACCCTAAAAAAATTTGGAAAAAAAATACCACAAAAAAAAAAGAAAATGCAAAGTGAATGCAATACGCTTCCATGTATGAGGAATGCTGTGTACTGTGTAAGTATAATATTTACATACCTGGTGTTTTTGTCTCATTTGGTATAAGGCACCGCACAAAGTGAGGATGAGTGGTTCTCAGATTGGTCATGAGCTTCCCAAGATTTTCCTGCCGGAACATTGAATATATATTGAATATGTTAGGTTCCTAATTGTCTGACTGCTAAAATCTGAGCTTCATTGAAGAATCTCACCCTGAACAGAGCAGACACGGTCTGAAAAGATGCTCCCTTCTTCTTGGTGCCTTTCTTGGTTGCCCCGGCAGCTGGATCTGCATTGATGAAGTGTTTTTTTGAAATCCAAAATGACTTTAATGAGCGACTGTAGGACTGAACATTAGGCTGAATTTGACATTGATAATTATGAAGCCATCACTTTCTGTGAACAGCCATGCAGCACAAATTACAGTTAATCATCTTTGGCACGGTGCTGTCCCGAGGCAGCAAATCGCATTTGACATTTTTGATGTAAAAATATACATACGGAGCATTCCAGTTGTACCTGGTCAGATTTTATGAGGCACAAGTCTGAAATTTTAACTGGAGCACCCCCTTAAGATGCAGTTCCAGTAACAGAAGGCTCCAGTATAACTTGTATAGTTCTGAGGAGGCCTCGTCTTCTGGCTGATTAGTCATAGTGAAAACATCTTTTACAGGTAAATAGTTTGTAAGAAAAACAAGGATGGGTAAACAGGAAGTGAAAACTTGCCGTCGGATCCAGAGAAGCTTGCGTACAGCATTGCCAGTATTTTCACTGACGACTTCTGGTAAAGCTGCACCACAGACTCGTTCAGTGGGTCTTTGTTCTTCTCCAGCCAGCCGGTGATGTTGTAGTCCACCATGCCAGCGTAGTGCATCAAGGTGAAGTGAGCCTCAGGCTTCCCTTTGACGACCTTGGGCTTCAGGAAGCAGTTATTCTTCCCGAGGTGTTGGTCGTAGAGTTTGTTTTTGAAGGAGGTGTCTGTCGACTTCGGGAACATGCACTCTTCCTCGAGGATGGAGAAGATCCCCATGGGCTGAGGGAGCAAACGGTCCTCATTAACTGTTCAACAGTAAACTCCTCATGAGCTCATATTTCAGACTGAGCAATGGACCTTTTCGATTAGCTCGATGCAGGCTGCCAGGTCCATCCCGAAGTCAATGAACTCCCAGTCGATTCCCTCCTTCTTGTATTCTTCTTGCTCCAAAACAAACATGTGGTGGTTGAAAAACTGTTGCAGCTTTTCGTTGGTGAAGTTGATGCAGAGTTGCTCCATGCTGTTGTACTAAAGGTCAGCATAAAGCACAGTATATCATCTGATTAATGTGGAATGAACTGAGTCAGTAGTAGACGGACATTACACTGAATTTTCATGCATACGTCAAAGATTTCAAAGCCAGCAATATCGAGAACGCCGATGAAGTGTTGCCTCGGTTGCTTGGTATCGAGCTGCTGGTTGATTCTCATGACCATCCACAGGAACATCTTCTCGTACACCGACTTCGCGAGGGCTCCAATGGAGTTGTACACCTAAAAAAAGACAGAAGATAATGGAGAGGCGCCGTATAACGACACCCCCTGCCAATCAAATGGTAACGCCAACCCTGCTCATGTTTATTTAAGGTATCCATGGCAACATATGGCAAAGATCACTATCATTTCTATGTAAATCAAACGTGACAGATGAATGGAACTCCACTGAGTATGACAGCATAGTGGATAAAGGATGATGATGTCGGTACTCTGCAACTGGTGTTGCACTGATGAGTGAGGAGTTGGCGAGCTTCTCTCTCTCGCTCATCATCAGACATTCGTGCTGAGACTTCTTTTTTTTTTTAAAGTTTATTTTTACAGTCTGGTGGGGATGTACTTTTCCATAACCTGAGGATATTCCCGGCTGCTGTGGCCTTCCTGACATTTATAACTGTCATGTTTTGAAACTCACATTATTTCTGTTTATAAGCATATTCCACATCTCCAGAGCCCTAGGTGATCTATTACGTTCACCCAAAATGGTTGTATCAGACCACATTCCCATAGCACATGTAGGAAAGTCCCTGGCTTTGTTTCCATTTGCATTGCATTTCCAGCAGAGATGATCAGGTAATGAGCCCAGCCTATGTTTAGAGGGAGTTAGCAGCTAATCTCTGCTTTTAAGTGTGACTCCAAGTTGTGTACACACATTCAGGTTTTGTTTGCTGAGATTAGGAATTAATGAGATGCCATTTTCCATGTGTCTTGTTTATTTAAGGTGGGAAATTTTCGTATTGTTGCTTTCAGTCAGGTCATGCAAAGCAGGTCAGCCACCCGGTGTGGTCGGTTTACCAGAACAAAAGCTGTTGCCATGGTGATAATGTGGCACTGTGATCTTACCTGCTGTACATTTTGTCCTTTGGTAACATATTCATTTCCGACCTTTACTCTGGGATAACAGAGGTTTTTCAGCAGATCCGCAGAGTTCAGACCCATCAGATACGCTGCTTTATCAGCCTCTGCAGGCAACGAAAAGGCCCTTGATGGATCATTTCTTTTATTCACATTGTTTCCATACGGTTCAGTGATCCTGACCTTCAGTGCCGTCGGGCTCTGCCTGCTCCTCCCGCTGCTTCTGCTTGAACTTCATGTTCCCATAATGCATCACAGCACCAGTCAGCTTGTAGATGGACACTTTCTCTTCAGCAGTGAAGCCCAGGATGTCAAAGGCCTCCTGTGGCATAAATGAGACAGATCCAGTTGTCGGCCATCTAGAGGAAGAACCCGAACCGCAGTGTGATGTCTCTCACATCCGTAGCCATGAGCTCCTCTGCGTCATCTATGCTCTTGACGCTGATTTCTCCATGACTGATGAAGGCAAAGTCGTAGGGGTTGGTGGTGATGAGGAGCAGATCTGAGGGAAAAGAAATCAAGTTAACCTGCAGAGTTTTTTTTTCTTTTTTTTAAAAAATCGTAATTCATCACATTACCGATAAGTTCCGGCTTCTTGTTGCAAGTAAGCTGATAAAATATATGATAACTCCTCTCAGCTGCCAGCTGAAACGACACTCTGGATTTCTCAAGCAGATCTTTGAGGAAGGAAAATGACAGGTTTGAGTATCACAATGTGTCTCAGCAGAAGAACAAAAGCAAGCCTTGTTTTAAATATTTAACACGTACATGTCTCAATATCTGCAGATGACAGTTTACCAGTGGTGCCAAAGTGGATCCGAATGAATTTACCCTGTTTTAGAAACAACGTGATGTCATCAGTGTCGGAATGTAGAAGAAGAAGAAGTCTTCAAGCAAACTACAAGTCCAGTTGTCTACACATTCACCCAGTAAGAAGCTGTGACCTGGACGACTGAGAACCTTCACAGACACAACAACGACAACTCACAAAGCGAGACGAGTTGTCGTTCCTCACAGTCTTGGCATTCCCAAACGCCTCGAGCAGCGGGTTGGCCTGGATGATTTGATCCTCCAGCGTCCCCTGTCCAAGAGTCATGTATTCAATCAGCTGGCTGCAACACCCCCCCTCCACCCATGTGATCATCCCACCTTCATTTTACTGTTTGTCTCCTTTTTCTTGTCTGCAGACACTGCGATTGTGGCAAAGTACTGAATGACCCGTTTAGTGTTGACAGTCTTCCCTGCACCAGATTCTCCACTAAACACAAAGGCACGTATCTTAATTTCAGATTATTTCATCGGTAAGAAGAACAGAATCTTCTTCTTCGCTTACGTGATGAGTATTGACTGATTTTCACGATCTGAAGGACAAAGAGAAAAGAAAATCAAATCTCGGTTATCAAATGACTCGGTGGTGTTTCCGTTGGCCGGCTGCAGTACCGGTGAGCATGAACTGGTAGGCGTTGTCAGACAGAGCGAAGATGTGAGGAGGAACCTCCATCCTCTTCTTCCCTCTGTAGGCCTGCACCACCTCAGGGTTGTAGACCGGCAGCCATTTGTAGGGATTCACAGTCACACAGAAGAGACCCGAATACGTCTGCATGCAACACAGATTTGACAAAAATTCTGTGTCTGTTTTGTTTTTCCTTGACTGTACAATCAGAGAACTGATGTATGAGAACTGAAGCTTTGAAATCAAGTCACAAATTTGACTTTAGACTCTGAGTAGGTTCAGTGTGAGTTAATCGGCAGAAATCTGCCTCAATTACCTTTAACATATTAACTTCTTATTTTAAGAAGGAGATCAATAAAATAGAACTCTGCGGTGGAGGTTATGTTTTTTCTGGTGTTTATCTGTCTGTTTGCAAAATAACGCCCAAACAAATGTAACTGTGAGCGTAGAGAGTCTCACATAGATCATCCAGGCGGCGTAACGCTCCTTGAGGTTGAACAGCACCGCCGGCTCATGCAGGTGCGTCATCATCACCATGTCCTCAATCTTATCGAACTTGGGCGGATTCATGGGGAACAGCTGGTCCTCCTTGACCGTTAGAGTCTGGAGGAAGAAAGAGGACAGGTTGCTGCTGTCACTGCTACAGACGGACACCTGGGAGCTGTGTGAAATCCCTCGCACGCATCATTTCATGGCAGAAAAGAGAACTTGATTAATCAGTGTCACTCACTCTGTCATCCAGCGTCTTCACAGTGACTTTGCCGTCTGCTCTGTCCTGGACCTCAGCCTTGACGTACAGCTCTTTGTCATCACTGACAAAGCACGCCGTTTTATTGTCAAACGGCCGAGACTGAGCCTCGATCCGCTCCTTCTCAGACTTGCGGAGGTATTGGGCTGCCGGCCCGAAGATGGCCATCTCCCCGTCGGTGCTCATTGTTTCCTCTTGAACGACCAGAATGTTCTCTCTGACTGCAGGAAGGAAGATGCTGCACCGATACACACCGAGAGATGCTGGAGAACACACAGTGGACTGGTCCTTTTTATATCTCACCGCCGGCCTTTACATGGGCATGGACTGGTGGAGTCACACAAACCTGCTGCTCGCCTCGGATAACAATGGATCACGGATCGACCACAAGATGCAGCTATTTATAGCAAGACAAAGTATTTCATTTGACCTCATTTAAAAACAAGAAATTGGTGGTGGTGGAAGGTTCTGGAGAACTTTCAACACATAATACAAGTGACGTAGGCTTAAAGTAAAAGCTTTCATGGTACTACACGTTCAGAGGTGGAGGTGTGGTGGGCAGCTGGCCTTCTCTCTACCTGCCACCTTCCTTCTGTCTTTCAGATATTTGTCATCTCAGCTTAAGTCACCAGAGCCGTTAGAGCATCAGTCGTGGTTGTAAAATGTGTAAATGTTCGCATCTGGGACGTGACTTCGGGCCAACACGTACAGTTAATGGGCCGTGTTTCAGTCCGTCTGTATTTTCTAGCAAATATCTCAGTTGTGGAAACACTGAAGTGAGTTCATAATACTGTGGGAAATGGAACTGTGCAATGTGATGCTGTGGCGCAGATGAAGGATTTGTTGCAGGAGTCTATTTCCATAGTTGGTCATGTTGTAATTGACAAAGCTGCTGCCTGTTAACCGAATTAATGCTACAAGTTATTTTTGCTATCCAACGGATGTCACCTACATGCACACAAACGTAAGTCAGGTTCATATTTAAGGGTCTTACAGCAGCTATTTCAGCCATTTGTGCCTGGACACGAACTAGCAGTTCTTTTTAAAGTGTCTCTGAAGAGGACTGATTATATTCCTTTTCGAGGATCATTGCGGCAGCTGGTATGGAAATAAATGTCCGTGGGATACACTGGCTTTAACACCAGCAGTCCAAAGTAAACAGTCCCCTCCGACGGGTACATTGTTCTTCATGTGGGAGGAAGCACTCGGATGTTCAACACTTCAAAAGAGGCCTTTGTTGTCGGGTCATGGAGCTGTAATGTCACAGCAAGGTGAGGCGACGGGCAGGAGTCACGTTTCATCAGACGTCGTCGTCATCACCTTCAGCTCGTCCCTCGGTGTCTGTCTGTACCTGTCATAGACAAAACTGCTTTTAGAAGAACATTTTATCTGTCACATGCAAATTGAATGGGTTGTTGAGTTATTTGTCTCTAATGGTAATCAGGTAGAAACAGTTAACTCATTAAAAATTGACCACATTGGACGGCAACATCACTCAGCACCGTCCTGTCTCGAGGATGTAAACACATGAAAAGGGGAGAAGTTGACTCTGCTTTAACTTTCCGATGAGATGTTTGGGCGTCTTTGATCCGAAAATGAAACGACAAAAATAACTACGATTTTCCATCCGCCTCGTTTCCTTTGAGCCGAGGTGACAGAATGAGGAGGATGAAATAAACATGGAAATTATGTTTTAGTAATTTATTTAATCCTGAAATAACTGTGAAAAATTTGCCAGACATGAAAGTCACAAGCTATCACAACATACAGCTATTATCAGCTAATGAGGGTTTTGTTATCGGTAGTAATCGAGTTTGGCTTTGAGCTGGAAGGTCAGAGACACATGCCCCCTAGTGGCCCTTGTTCTGTATACTGTACTGTGGCAATACTTACACTTAAACTACAGTTTATTTGTTCTAATTAATCTGCAATTTTCAATTGATTTGAATGCATATTGATTTAAATGCAGTCAAGGCGGACCACTAGGGGGCGCTGGCGGACCACAATTTCAGAAACACGGCTATAGACTATATACTGCATGTTAAAATGTTGACCTTTTTTTTCTAACTTGCTGCTGTGACAATGTAAATTATCCCTGGAGATGGGACAGTGACAAATTCTCTTATGGTAACATACGCCTGGAAGTGCTCTTAATCTCACAGTGGTTTATCAGTGATGAAAACAGGTGATATGCACCTTCACGCCTGCTGGCACGTGCAGTTTCCATGCACCAAAGCCCTCTAATGGGAGCGCGAACAGTGCTAATGGTGGTTTATTGGAGGAAAAGCCTAATGTAGTAAAAACATGCTGTGGGTCACAGAAGCGAGTCCACAAGTGGCTTCATTCTCTGATGTGAGACAGACCTCATGTGTTTGAGTTGAGCGCGAGCAGAGAGACACGTTACAGACACTGGATTCACATGTGTAGAAGACAGAAAACCTCTTGTTGTGTCTTCATACGTCTCCGTTTTGAATCACAGTGTCCACTTTTGTGTGCCGGGACGTTTCCATCTGTCGGACACTCAACAAAGATCAAATTAAATGTCTGCATGGATAGAAGTTTTAGTTGTTCCATGTGGGAAAGATATTCAGTTCCTTTATTCCCTCAGTAGCCTGCAGACTTTGGGTCATGTCGGTGAAATCCAATAAAGCTTCCTGCTGCCTCCTCGCTCGTGTCCAGAAAGCGTCCGTCTGCAGAGGAGCACACAGCAGCAACATGGTAAGAACTGGATTTTACAACTACCAGTGAAGGCTTTCATGGAGCTGTGTGGAATGCAGTGCTTGTGTTTATTTTTTTACACTGAAACGATTCACTGGCAAACAAATGGAAGGTTAAACTGCAACAGGTCCTCTGCTCATCATTAATGAAAATGTGGAATTATATACGATAGATAAATGTTCTGTTTGTTTTATTATGGCCATGAAGGTTTGAGGTTTGATGTGACGTTCCACCTCAGGATTTGTCCGGCAGACATGACGCCTTGTCATATTTGTCACGGGATGCACAGGATGAAGCTCAGTGCCATCAGTGGGACCACCCCATCAAAGTGAATCAATATGAACGTTTTCGTCAAATATTTCATAACCCCGCCTTTAACTATGAAACCATTTTCATCAGTGTGAGAGGGACCCCAGCTTCTAGCTGTAGATGTGGTACCTTAGTGTGTTTTAGTGTAATGGCTCATGTACGAGGAGCCCAGGAGGATGTTGGGATGTTCCCACAAAGAATGTTGGGTCTCAAATCTCATACTTCTGTTAGTACACTTCTTTGTTAGTACACGAAGCACACTATGTACTTACTAGCTAGCAAGCTAACGTTAGCATTGGTCGGGATTCCATCGGTTGGTGATATCCTCCATCGTAACGCTGTTGTCGCCGTGGTCCGCCGCCATCTCTAAAAGTCAAAGGTCGTCCTTTTTACGTCACTAGGATGGAGCACATTGAGGGTAGAAAGTGTCCATAGATACACACTGACCTTTTTGCGTAGTACACTACATTGTCTCATACTCATTCAGCGTGAACGCACTTATATACTCAAAATACTGAGTTTAAGTATGGAAGTACGCAATTTGAGACACACCTGAAGTGTTACTCAGGTGATGAAGGCAGGTGACAACGTGTGGATTGAGCAGTTAAGTGCAAGCAGATGTAAGAAGAAGCTCCTCGCCACCCAAGTGGATTTCCTCCTTCACTCGTGTCATAAATACTTGTGTGAGAGTAAGAAGGTGCTGCAGTCAGCAGAGGACGCCCCGTATCTTGTCCTCCCAGAGTGAATAAAAGTGAAATCAGAGTGAAATCCTGCCCTAATCCTCAGCTGGGGCTCGTGTCTCTGCCACCTCCAGCTTCAGTCAGAAGCACAGTTCCTTTAATGCTGTACATCAGTCATCTCCAGCCACCCCCCCCCTTCACCCTGTCGCCAGCCAGACGCCATGATATGACTGCTTTATCGTTCTGTGTATAATCTCTCATTCAGATATCTGTTCGATTGCTCCCCCCTCCCCCCCTGTGGTGGAGTGCAGCAGGCTCTGTGGGTGATGCTCCGCTGCGTCTGAGAATGAAAAGCCAGCCGCTGATCCTCTGCTGATTACAAAGCATTCTCCCTCTTGTAAAGCACACTGCGGTAATTTTGGATGAAACGTTAGATAGTGGAGGCTGCTGCTGACTGCCGATACGCTCAACTGAGCCTTTATCATTATTTATCCATTCCGTGAGCAAGTGCTGAGCAGCAGAGTGTGAATTTAATAACGTCAGCTAATGTGAAGGACATTTATCTATAATTGTATATTCAAACTCAGATGACACCTTATAAAAGTCAGACGTCATTACATCAGAGCAGCATCTACATTTATTGATCAAAGTGTTTGGGGTTTTTTTTTTGTCACCAGCCAATTTCCATCAACTGACACAGTCCTTCAGTTTTGTTTCTCTAGAGAGAAAATATTGAGGTGTGGGCATATGGGAAGTTCATGTTGTACCTGTATCTGTATTGTACCACACAATAGCTCATGTTTCCAAGAGGAATAAATAATGCCATCATTTTTTTCAAAATAGGCTGATATTTCCTCAGTGGATTATTTTGTCATTTAAAACAACTGTCACGTGTGAAGACATTTTTGTTAAAAATTGTCTTGCTCAAAACTACAAAAGTTTGTGTATGAGTTCTAATTTCAGGAAGGAAACCTGTGTAGATTTATGAAAGTGTTTTAAGCGTGCAGTGAAATGTGTGTGCTCAGAAGCAGGCGGTTGTGAGCTCTGCTGCCACCAGGGACGAGGCGCTTCCTGCAGGATGGAGGAGCTACACGTCACCCGAGGGTCTGACGTATTACGTCAACAGCTGCAGTAAAGGTGAGAGATGCTGAAAACTGAGTCGGTAGTTGTTGTAGTGTCAAGAACCAACTCCTCCTTAACGTCTGTCTCATCTCCTCCTCCCTCACTCAACTGCAGAAACTCTTTACATGCAAATGATGGATCACAGCTAAGTTCAGTCTCAGTTCAAGTTGATCTGCACTGCTCCACATCACACATTTGTAAACATTTTACTCCCTCCACAGGCTCTGAAACTCACTGTTATGTCACAAAACCTGCTCATAAGTTCATTCCCAGCAAAGCACCTTCCTTCACCGAACCAGACTGTACAAAAGCAGCGAACATTTTTTCTTAAATTGGTACTTCCTCTAATATCCAGCGGGGGGCCACATCCATGATTCATATCAATGAGCCTGTGTTTGTGGTGTCAGTCTTTTCAGTGGAGTACAATACTTTGCTTTCTTTTTAACATAATGGTTTGATTTCAATTAATTAAATGTAAGTCAATTAAGTGTGTTTAAGGTGTAACCTTTTATACATATTGTCACATGTGTGACCTCTTCCAAACAACACGTCCTTCCCGGCAAACAATTTGCATATTACCCGTTACTTATACACCTAAATTCGTCTCCATGTGGATGCGGCCTCCGTCGTGTGAGTGAATCATCAGATATCGGCAACAGTGCGTGAAGACGCTGTGATGAAGCTCCAATCAGAAAAAAGCTAATTTAGCTAAGCGTCATCTCTAGGAGAGTGAATATGGTCAGAGCCTTCAGCCCGACCACTGACCTACTCATTATCATTCCTCGCCATCATCACGTCCATTCATGGGGAGATTCAATCCGCTTTAATCGGATTATTTTAAACAGCTGCCACTTGCGGTTCCCAGGCGCAGCAGCAGTGAGATCTGTGGATTCCTGAGCAGATAAATGTGTCTGCTCCTGCTTGGACGCTGCTGCTGCTGAGTGAGAGTTCGACTCGGGCTTAAAGGCAGGCGACCTTTATCAAAAGTGTGTGTGTGTGTGTGTGTGTGTGTTGTGTGTGTTAGCTCCATTTAACCTTTGCTCAGGAGTCAGTCAAGTCGAACATTACTTCCATTAACATGTTGCAGTGATTAGACACCAGTCAATCGCTGCTTCGAACTGCCATAGAAAACGTGCACAGCT
>CAAKHB010002809.1:27692-47539 GCA_901007665.1 Aeoliscus strigatus | reverse complement strand
CAGGCTCGGAAAGCTCTGGCAGACAGGCAGAAAGATCTGGAGGTGAAGACCCAGCAGCTGGAGATAAAACTCAGCAACAAGACAGAGGAGGACATAAAGAAAGCCCGACGGAAATCCACACAAGCAGGTGGAGAGCCCGACGAAAACCTGTTGTCCTGAAAAGACGTGAAGAACCTCGACCTTCTTTTAACCGCCATAGTCCTTTCTGTCTTTAGTTTTGCATGAGAAGCTCTTCTCAGTTTGGCTTTGACTTTTTGCTGGAGATTTCAGGCGTGTTTCCTCCAGGTGTTCAGTATTCTGCCGGTGTATCACAGCCAGAACTTGTGATCTTTAATCCACCTCAGGGGTGAACACGCCTTGATGGAAGGTTTCAGCTCCACTTCTACAGTTTCATTACAATGAAACTAAATCACTGAATGTATGAAATGTTACATGGATAAATGATAAACTGATGTTTATCATTTTAAACGTGAATGACTTTTAAAGTCTTGAAAAGTCGAACCCTTTCACACATCGCTGCCGATGCATTCGTGCTACCACACTTTCTAGTACCGTAATTACCTGACTATTTGAGCAATCAGAAAATGTCAAACAGCTCCTGAAAGCTTAGAAGTTGCCGTTCACATCCATGTTGCCGTCATTACGGTAATGCTGGCTTCCAGCAACAGAGCGAATGGGATTACCGTAATGACAGCGACATGGCTGTTCTCCTACATTCAGGAACTGACGGACGTTTTCTCCTTCTCCTCGCTCCTTCTTCACAGCAGGTAGAGGAACCGAGTGAAACTTCTCAGCTTTCAAGAACCGTTTGACGTTTTCTGATAAATAAAACAAATAGTCTTGTAATAACGGTACTCCAAAGTATGCTAGCATGAATGTAGCACCGTCGGTGTTCCTCTGTGATGGAGAGACCTCTGACCTTTCCTGTTGTGTGTTTGTCCAGGAGACGACCTGATGCGCTGTGTGGACCTCTACAACCAAACCCAGTCCAAGTGGTTTGAGGAAATGGTCACCACCAGCATGGTACAAGACTCTCGGGTAACTTCAGGGCTGCTTTGCTCTCCGTCAGTCAGACGTTTGTCTTCCTGCCTGTGCAGGAGCTGGAGAAACTGGAGGTTGATCGGATCGAGTGGATTCAGCAACATTTACGCCAGTACACCACTCTGCGGCATGAAACCGACATGTTCAACCAGAGTGTGAGTCGCTTTTGTTGTCATCTTCGTGACGGCCATGTTTATTGCACCTCTACGGAGGACTAAACCTGCCAGAATAAATATACATATGTAAATGTCTGAATGATTAAATCTGCCTGTTCTCTTGAAATTTGTTCATTTTGTTCATTTCATTTGTTTCCTATCCAATGTATTCATTTCTGTTTACACTGAATGTCTGCTTAATTGAACACGATTAACCTCAGTCGTGTCAAATTGTGATATCTGCCTAACTCGCATTGTCCCTCAATTTGAGGCCATTTGATTTATTTTGCTTTTTTTTTTTTCCTTGACCAGTTTATTTATTCACTGCCTACTTTTCAAGGGGGGTTACCACAGATCCCAGTAGATTTTAGGTCATATGTGAACAGAGAGAAATGTCTGCGCTCCCCTACAATATTTTAATTTGGTTCTTTATTGTTTATCTTTAGTATTCAGTTATGGAGAACCTAAACATACCACTCATGACCACAATGATCCGTTCTGCTGATCTGATGGTGTCACGTTCGTGTTCCTCCAGACGGTGGAGCCGGTGGATCAGCTGCTGCAGACCGTGGATCCAGCCAAAGACAGAGAGCTGTGGGTGAAGGAGAATAAAACCGGTGAGGTTCGGCCTGTGGACATGGACATATGAACCGTCCCGACCTGGGATCAGCAGTTGTGTTTTCAGTATTTTAACGCATCTCAAACCACTGATCTGGGGACAGTGCATGTTCAGACCGCTGAGGTGAGTTCATCCTCACTCTGCCTGGACTAACCGACTCAAACTAACGCAGTGTGAGTCCTGGAAACGGGAACGGATCAGACGTAAAAGTACCAGCATGTTCCTGCTAAATTTTAATCCCTTTCATAATCAGCATTACCTTAATGAATGACATTTAACATATCCAGGTGTTGAGGGGGGGTTGATGTATTTTCAATAGCTTCACTCTAATCGACACTTTTACAGTGTGGGTAAACCAAACACAGAAAAAAAGGGATTATTGATATTATCTTTATTTTAGATATTAAAGGATATTGACATCTCAGAATGAATATGATCTATTTTCATATGTTGCTGGTTAACTTTGGTGGAAATGCATGTTTGTTTCGGAGCTTTTACTGTTGGACAGGGAGCTGCGCCGTGTATGGAGGCACCATGGTTGTGTTGGTGACGTGTGAGTTTCCTTCACCGATACACAAGATACTCACTAACTACCGCGTACGATGGCGTTTTGTGTACAACGTTTCTATCCAGTGACTTCAACAGTTACACACACGCAGTGTTTATTTGTTGTTGTTGTTTTTTAGACTAGTGGATCCGACTTAGGCCAGATTTGGATCAGTACGGAGGAAAAAGGTGGTCCAAGTTACACTGAAACACCTTTTAGTGCCTAACGGTTTTAAACCTGGAATGTTCTTGATATTGATACCCTGCCGCTGTGTACATTTGTACATACGGGCTACGTGTGTTTCGCTGTCAGGTTGATGAGCTGTTTGTACGATGTTTGTTTTATTTTTGGTAAATGTACAGAGGTTTTCTTCTCAGCCGCATTTTCGACAGCGGAAAGAAAAAATACATAAGTGTGACAGAAAAAAAAGAAAAGTAATAATCTCACCAGTGATGTTGATCGACCCTGATGTTGCTGATCAATCCAGCGGAACAAAAGCCAGCTGTCTCCGACTATTCACGTCGTCTCTGACTGCATGTGCCGTGTGTGTCTTTGTCTTAACATTTGGTTGTGACGTATCTCTTGAACTTCCTGTCCTGTGACGCCAGTCAAATGATCTGGCGGTCAGGTGAACCTGTTCACACCCTGGGTTGTCATAGTAACGTGTCTGGTACCAGCATACAACCCCCCCGCGCACACACACACACACACACACAATGTTCACAAAAGATCTCGCCCAGGTCTCATGCTTCATATGACGATTTTTCTCAGACCATTTGTTGACATTAAGAAATAGAACTGCTTTTGTATGCGTAGTAAGATTTTATTTGTATAATTCCCAACATGACGAACTGTTTTCCTGCAAACCCAACGTAATCATAAGCAGACTCTTAGCGACAGAGGCAAGGAAAAGAAACTGGTACGGTAAGGGAGTGTCTTTTCAGTTAGATGTGTGTGTGTGTGTGGTTTGTGCTTCGCATGGAGTGTGAGGCGTCGTTGCTTGACAAGTGTCGTGAAGTGGGATGAGCTCATGAAAAGATCAACTACGTACCTGCCTTATCGCCAACACACTCCTGATGTGTACTTTATTCTAGATACGACTTGTTTTGAAACAATGCTCTCTCATGATTTCTAGTCCCACGTTTGAGTATCTGATGTAGTCGTTTTATCCGTGTGTGTGTGTCAATGTTGTGCGCTAAATGTTTCAACTAAATGTTCTTGACAGGAGCCAGTACCTAAGTTAACTGCCCCTCTGTGATGATGATTCTCATTACGTGCATTCAAGCCGATGTTTCCTCATGTTTGAAGAATGTTTAATCATAGGTGACCTCTGTCCTGACAGTGTACTGTGGAATGCAGTGTCTGAAATAAACCCCCCCTTTGAAAAGAAAATAGTACATGCGTCATTATGTAACTGTACTGAGAAACATTTTCAACAACTGTAACACACACACACACACACAAACAAACAAACACAAATGCACCATCTGACCCTTGTGTTTAATCAGCTGAAGATTTTGACCTTTTGGTCGGCTTACAGGTTCACAAAATGCCACTGGCCAGTGCTGACTGGAGGGGAAGCAGGGGAAGAGGTGGATGGAGTGTGTCCTCTGGTCAGGTACAAAAGTGAAACAGGGAAGCACTCTGCTTTCTCCTGCACGGGGCTGCAGTGGAGGACGGGTACGTCCTGGACGAGTCAGCACTTCACTGCAACCAACACGTACAAATTCACAGATTCACATTCACATTTATGGGCTATTTATAGTAATCCGTCAACCTATGCTGCGCTTTTTGGAGGTGGGAGGAGGCTGGAGTACCTGGAGAGAACCCACACAAACATGGGGAGAGCATGGATACTGCACAGAGAAAGAGCCAGCTCAAAAAGCGGAGGCAATGCAACAACGCTGCTGCAGAACTGAAACATACCAACGGGTGAAAAAACATGACGACGTTCATGAAATGAAGTGCAGCGGGAGTTGGAGTGAAACGTGAGCTACACAGAGAGTTGAAGTAGGTTGACCTGAAGTAAAACAGCAAAATCCACTTCATTTAAAGAACACGTGCCTCACTACTTTGTGCAAATGGAGCCCTGAGGCTGCAGTTTGCATCAATGACTCAATCAATCATGTGTCGTCCCTGTTGCTCCGGCCCCCAGTGACACTCTCAACTTAAATACACATGCTGAAAAAAAAAAAAAAGTTTATTTCGGTGTCTTTAGCCCCACAAACACACACACACACTGAATGCAAACATTTATTTTCATACGAGAAAACTCTACTGGATGACAGACCTCCCCCATCTGAGTCATGACAGGACATTAATTGTCTCCATCCTCTCATCCAGCTCTGTCATCGAAGGCCGATATACACGTTTCCGTTCTTAATTGACATTTGACCTGCTACACATAACAGAACACGACAGAACACATTTAAAAAGGATTCAAACAGGTTGTAAGTTACTTTGCAAATGTAAACGTCATGTAAGTTATGACATTTGATGACTCTTCAAAATGTTGAATGAATGTTGTGTCAGTGTTTGAGCCTCCGGGAGCATCAACACTGACTACTGTCCATCTGCCTTAAAACCCTTCCACATCGTTCACTCACACACTAAATCAGGACTACGACAACGACCCCAAAGCCAGATTTTTGCCAGAATTGTTCCGCTGTAACTAAAATTGTAATCATCACTATTTGCTAACTGTAACTGTAATTCACTGATTTTTCTCCAGGTAATGTAACTGATTGTTTATTTTGTAATTAAATTAAATGTAGCTAGTCACTCCTCAACACTGTACTTAAACGATGAGGTTGTTTGTCTCAAGTGACCTTCAACTCCTAATAGGATTGGCCGACAGGCGGATTGTTAACCTGAGTCTAAGTCCTTCCCTAAGAGGCTCTGGACAGGACTTTCACTCATCAACCTAATGAATGAATGAAAACACACAACAGACACGACTGGCCGGTGCGGTCGAGGTTGTAAATGGGCTCGATCCCACGTCAGTCGCTGTGTTTATGGGAAAGATCTGTATCTAAAACCCCTGAGCTGGTCGTTGAGAGCTGCAGAGGGAAAACGGTGATGACCGAACCACAATGGTTCACTGCTAGCATCGCAGCTAACGTTAGCTTCCTTGCTATCGTAGGCCGTCGGTGCGTGTTCACGGCTGGCGTTGTGCATTGTTTTGTAGCTGTGTCAGTGTCTAAACAACTAAAACAAAATACACTATTTGGATGAGGGGACCCAACATCCAGCCCATACTTTACATCACATCGAATGAATTTAAATGACTTTACCCCCAGTGATCATTTGGTTTATTGCCAGTTGTGAACTACATCCAACGAAAGAACGTCAGGTTGAACCACGTTTTGCTACTTGATTGAGGGATTGAATCCCAGCAGTGACATCAAGTGACATCACTACATGCAGGGATGTGGCAGACGGAAGCACAAAATTCAAACAAAGTTCATGTCTGTGCGCTAAAGGAGATGCAAGGGGTTTTACACAGACACAAGAGTTCACGCTGCTTTCTGGACAGACGAAAAATGCTTTTTGACAGTTTTTTACAAAGTAAAGTGTGTTTGGGGGAGCAAACAGAAAGAAGTCCAGCTCTTTTACACTACTGTCGCTTCTCTTTCAGCTTGTCCTTAATTTTCTGAGGTTCGTCGTACTGTATCAACCGAAGGATGTCCTTGTTGTCCATCACCCCCTGAATGAATTCTCCCTCGGACAGTTTGTCTGTGAGAGAACAAAAGGGAGTTTTTAGCAACTCTTCTGTCTTATAAAATCTAAGAAAATCGTCAAAGTCAAAGTTAACACTCTGTGATTTACCGTTCTCCTTCTTCCCAAAGAACTCCCAGATTTTTTCAGCCCTCTTCTCCGGCGTGTTTTCATCATCAGGTAGATTCTTCTGGTCGTCAGCAGGAATCATGTTGAATATGGACTGTATGAAATTACAATTTTTCCAATTAACTTTATTTACATAAAAAAACACCCTCAGCTATAGAATCTGCCTACTTGTTCCCATTTATTGATCAATTTACTGTTGGAGTTAGTTTTTCTTGTATACAGAAAAAAAAAAACTTTTTTGTCCGTGTACAAGAAAAAAACAAACTACAATTGCAACAAGTGTACGTCAGTACGTATGATCAACTTTCTGATGTAACAATCAATTTTAAGAAAAATCAGGAATTTGGATCTACACTTTATGTCCATGAATGTGTGCATGAATTCAGGGGTGAAAACAAGTCATTTTACAATTAAAGGATTCATATCTACTGTATTTACCAGAAGGCCACAATTGGGGTGTAGTTGTGCATATGCAACACATTTCTAACAAATAATGATAATGAATTGAGCTAAAGTAAGTGAAACTATCTTGTAGTTCATTCATGGTACGGAGTGAGTACTATGTAGGAGATACAGTATGAGCACACAACGTCTGCTCCACTAGGACAAAAAGAAGAAAATGTTTGTACCCTAACAATCTCTTGGATTTCATTTTTGCTGATGGTCCCGTTCCCGTCGACGTCGTACAGGGCGAAGGCCCACTCCAGCTTCTGCAGCGTCTTCCCTCCAGAGGTGAGGTGCAGAGCGACCATGTACTCCTTGAAGTCCAGAGTGCCATCCGCGTTGGTGTCAAAGCTCCTGAAGACATGGCGAGCGTACGCTGTGGGGTCTGCGTTTGGGAAGAAGCTGGCGTAGATGCCCTCAAACTGCTCCTTGCTGATCTTCCCACTGGGACACTCCTTCAGGAAGGTCTGGTACCACGTGCAGAGCTCCGTCTCTGAGTATTTCGTGTTCGACTTCAGTTCCTCCAGGAGTTCCTTTGACAAAGCGCTGCTCTTTGTGTTCCCCATGCTGCAAACACTGAATCTAGCTTGCGACGCTGTGGCTGCCGGTTGCCCGGGGGTAAATTTCCTGTTGTGCTAGTTCCTCTGTCTGGTTTCCACCGCGGAGGGCCCTCAAAGTGCCAAATGGGATTATGGTCATCACTAACTAAATCCTGACAGCTATCTTGAAGATTAAGGGGATGACCACGTCATACCACGATGACACCTGCTAAGAGATGCGGTTGAAACATGTGGTATGAGCAGAGGATTAACCACAGCAGGTAGCAAACACCTTAAAGGTCAACATCTGGGCAGATTTGATTGATTATTGATGATTTATTTTATTTTTTCATTAACCCCCACCTATGGAACCATCGGCTTTCAGTCATATTCAGTTATGTAATCCTTCCCTCATGCCCTTTTCTCCTCTGGTTTTCACTTTAGATGTTATGTGATATCAAGAAACAACCCAAATCAGCACCTAGTGAGAAATGACACTGAAAAAACACAAAGACACAAGACGTCAGTGTATTTAAAAAGCACAAAGAAGGTGAGCAGAATAAAGAACCACGCAGGTGAACAACTCTGAGGTGAAATTTCTTCTTGTTCTATGTTTTTTGTGTTTCTATGTTCTATGTTTCTCATTAATCTTGAGGCTCATTGAAGCACAACAGCGATAACGTCAGTTCCATCCTCTGCTGGGGGTCATGTATGGTGTGGGCTTCTCCATCACTGTAAAATGAGATTATCTCCAGTCCAGATTAGAGGACCACCTGCTGAAACTCTGCAATAAACCACAGGTGAAGGCAATTAAAGACCCACAGAATTAACCAACCAATGAAGATGGCACATATACAGCCAAGAAATGAGGAGGGTGGGGGTGCACAATGTGTAGATAACACACATTTACGTACATTCACATAACATTATATAATTACTATAAAAAAGGTGAAAAAGGTGTATTCTCACCAAATGGACATGCGGGGTACATTTAACCAAACATTTGGACTTCATAGAAGATGTACAGTATGTATATGCAAACTAATACAATGAAAATATTATAGATGTATAAAGCTCACAGGTTTAAAATGTCATCTCATACTTTACATAATCACATAAGATTATGTGTAAAATGTATTGAGCAGTTCGACATCTGGGCATCTGAGCATCGTTGTATCACGAGGACTTTCTCCTGGCAGGTGCTTATTATGTAAAAATAGTCTGAAATGAGTATGAAACAGTCTCAGTACAACAGGCTTACTGCTTCATCAGGTGAAACGCTGCACTGGTTTGACCTGAGTCGTATTACATGGAAGCTAATGTTCACACTAATCTCTTCATATTCAGGGAAATTACTTTTGGAGATGTTTCGTGAAAAGAAATAGTTCAAAAAAATCAAATGCTCATCCTCTCAGATCTTCATTTTTCTGATTTACTGCACGTTTGTTTTTTTTTAATTTCTTTTTGTAAGCATTCTTACATAATGTGGAAACCGTTTAAATCATACATTTAATATATTACAATGAATGCAATATTTCACAATAGGAACATACGTCTATTTGTAATATTGTGATGAGATAACCATAGATTAATAACATTCAATAAATGTAAGGGTGTAACACTATATGTGGACGTTTTCAAGACGCCTCCAGCCATTTAAAACAATCCCGTCAAATCTGTTAGGTTTGTGGACAACGTTGCCCCGCGAAGCGACACACACACACACACACACACCTCGTCAGCATCCGCGGTGGCAGCTGATGTCACACAGACATTCCGTTGTCTCCTCTCTCCCCGTGCAGAGCATGGGAAGTGACTGCTGGAACATCTGGGCCTTGTTCAAATATCACCATCAATCGGTTCTTCTTTCGTACCAGTATCAACACATTCTTCTCTGACAGCAAACGCCCGGTTTCCTGCTCCAAAGGTGAAGTGTTTGTCTGTGAAAACCAGTGTCTAACAGACAGACGTGTGTCGAAGAAACGTTCCTCAGAACATCTCCTGCTTTCACTGCGACTGGTTGATCCTCTGGACGTCTGTAAAGCGTGCACATATACTGCATATTATTATGTGACAGGTCACTAAACATCAGCTGATCTTATGTCTGCGGCTGCAAATACGTTACGATTTGCTTTGACAGGAAATGCCAAAAAACATATATGTCAACGGGGAGGACCTCTGGATTATAGTCTCAGATCCTAGTAATCTTCTTTTACTGAATATGCTAAAAGAAGGTCTGGCATGTAATTTGCCATTTGTAATGGATAATATCGCAGCATTTGCAAGATTTGTAGAAGGGGGAGGAGCGACTGGGGTTGGATGAGCTGCTCAGGGGCACTGGACCGGCCATGGGTCTCTATTGTTTCTGTAGGGAAGTAGAGAATGAATCCTATCATCAAGGCTCATCGTTAGAGGCGGCAGCGGCGGCGGCGGTGGAGGGATGTACACAATTGTCCTTCTCACCCAAGGAGCCCCAAACACAACGAGATTATGAAGATTTGATATATCTGCTGGGAGGCGAAACACGGTGGCTACATATCAAAAGCCAGGATTAGTTGCCTTTTCATTTCATCTCATCTGGCCTGGCCTCGACCATGAGGCTAGAGCGTGGACGGCGGTCTTCTCTGGCACTCACCCTCAACTTTGTGGCGTTTGCTTTTGCCTTATCAGCAGTGACCACCAGCTACTGGTGCGAGGGGACCAGGAAGGTGGCCAAACCCTTCTGCACGGGGCCGCCGGTGAAGGTGAAGCAGTGGTTCTGCATCCGCTTCAACAGCTCCAACATCAACGACAGCCGATTGGTCCAGTACATCTTTGAGACAGGCGAGGAGAAGTTTCTGCTGAGGAAGTTCCACACCGGGATCTTTTTTTCCTGTGAGGAGACGGCAGACATGAACGGTAAGACAAGACGCCTGGCAGTGGTTGGGGAGGCGTTCACTGACAGGAAGTTCGTTCCTGTTCTGTTTGGGCCATTCAAGGGAAGAGACATAGAAGAAAACCACATAGAACCACATAGAAAACCAGCTGGTTTAAAGTCAAATGAACTGAATAAGAAATACAGATTATACATTTTTGCCGTCTTGTAGTTCAAAACTTCCAGCCAAGACTTGCAAAGAGAAACAACAAATGAAAACTAGAGTTGAAATCACTGAATTGTGAACTTCACTTGACATCATGAAGCCGTTCTCTAAAGTTGGACACTTATTGTATTTATTAGGTTTTAAATTGAAAAAGACACTTTAAAAGTAAAATGGCAGATTGACAAGTTACGATAAAACGTATGACCGGTGGAACCTCTTTACGTAACACCAACACGCTCCCCATATCTCCACGTATTTCAGGTGTTTAAAAAAATCCTTTATAAGGTTCAGTTGATGCTTGCAAAGCTTCCGTCAGTCAGAACTGGATTAAAATCATTTCTCTTATCTTTGCATGCGAGCCTTCCTGTATGCTTTCATAATCTCTGGTAATATTATAACAGTGAGATAAGTCTGCATGCAACTCAGATGCAAATTATTTCATATCACATGCAGTTTGGTGTTTCTGAGAGAAAAGAGGGGAAAAAATTGTCATATTTCCATGACCCATTATGTTACATAGGCCCGATCTCTGTACAAGCCTTTATTGAGGCCCATTTTTCTTCATTTTCAGGCGTGTCAGAGGATGTTACAGATCTACATTCTGACTTGTTTCCTTGTCAGCAGTCTCACTCTGGAACTCTCTCCAACCATACTTTCATCGTTTCGTTGTACTACACTTCCAATTGTTACTGACTTTATAAAACACAATGATGAATTTAATCTGCGCTACGAGAATTATGAGAGCTGAGTTCAGTTTGTTTTTGACATATACATATATATTCCTATTTTATTTACTCACTCTTTGAATATATCGAATGAGCTGAGATTTATTTTGTCTTTCCGGTGCACATTTTTCAGCTACTCTCATGTGTTGGACTGTGATTATTTCCTTGTCTGGTTAAAGAAGCTTTTGTTTCATTTTTCTCCACAGGGTTTGACTGTCGAGACTTTTCCGAGATCGCACCTGAACATGAAAGAGGTCTGTAAACACAAGAAATATGTATATGTCAGGGGTAATGTGGAAACAAAGCTAGCTAACGGAATGCTAGCTAGCTAGGTATTTGAGCTAGCCATGATAACGTGGTTAACGTTGGCTAGCTAGCTAGATGCAGTACCTGCTGCATACGCGTTTATATAAGTGATGAGGTTTCATGTCTTTCAAAACTGCCAACAACAAGATGGCGAAGATGTAAAGACATTTCAATAACCGCCGTGACCACAGAGCCAATTTTTGCCAGAGCATCTTTAATCCACCAGATTCCAGTTGGAGATTTCTCCCCTGGCAGGCTGCTTGTGTTATTGTGAGCATCATTAGCGCGCTTTTTTTTAAATCCAGACGCTCAGACCTGTTGTACCACATCCATTTGTCCCTTCAGACAAGTGGGATTATTTAGCGTGGACATGGTATTATGGGGAAAACATAACTCATTCTGTCCCTCCGCCCTCCGTCTCACGTCTGTTCCCAGGGGTGCTGTGGTTGTGTATCGTGGCGGAGAGTTTGTACCTCACCCTGCTCTTCACAGGCGGGGCCCTGATGACCCTGGAGCAGTGTCCGTGCTTTAGTGTCATGAACAAACTGAAGCTCAGTGCCTTCGCTGCCTTGTGCACAGCCCTGTCAGGTAGGTTCTTTCCATCTGACTGTGTCGCGCACACACACACACACACACACACACACGCGCTGACGTCTCTACGGGTTTTAAACGACCTCCCACTGCCGTGATAAAGCTGGCACCCGTTGAAATCCCATGGTCAGACTGATTGAAGCTCCAGTTACACAAGCATTGCTGCTCTGGAGGCTTGAACCAGCTCATTGGCTGAAGTAAGCCTCAGTGGGCGGAGCCACAGACCTGCAGCTGCTCTGGATGAATCGCAAACGAAAGAAAGCTTGTTAGCTTGTTAGCTTGTGTAACATCCAAATACCTGTGTGTGTGCGCGTGTGTGAGAGCTGCCTGCTAGGGCTGAAAAAATAAAAAGGTGACATGTGTTATGATGCTATAACTCTGTGTATGAGCACAGTTTTACATAAAACAATTTATTAAAAAACGTTAAGGTGAGAAATGATCTGTGCAATGAAAAGACAAAAAGAAAAAAAAAAAGTTTATGTACAATTTGAGATTCCGTTTATCCTCGTATCAGTAACAGTATTTACACAGTTCTCCATACATTTCCTTTGACGTGTGTTAATGAAAAGTGCTGGCTTAAATGTCGCAAAGGCTCAAACAGTTTAACCAGCAGGATGAAACCACAAACTGTAACCAATAGAAGCACAGATTAAGAGGTTCCTGACTTCAGTCTGGACTAACTGGATTTCATTTGATTGGAATAACGTCTACATTCCAAAAGGCTTCCTTTCATCTGCGCTTTTCTGCGTTTTCATCAGCTTTATACTGAGAGTGAAAGACGTCTACTCATCTGTTCAGCATATTGAACATGTTTACGACCCGGTGGCCCAAGGAGCGAGGAGAGGGCAGCAGGTCAGGTTGTCAGGGAGACGTGATGGCCGGTGAGCATCAGCAGTGAACTGTGCTCACAGCCGCGGAGGATTTACTGGTTGGAGTATTAATCGGATTGGAGCCAGGGCAGCGGTTTTGGGCTGTGCCAAGGCCTGCCCAGAGGAGCACCCCCACCCGCCCATACACACACACACACACACACACACACCATCCCACCGATGCGAGTTAATCCCAAGAAAAGCAGCTGTGGAGAGGAAAACTGCTGGTTGAGCAGGACGAGCTCTTCTCACCCAGAATCTCTCAGAAAAATCCGTGTTGAGGTTTGATTGTGTTCTAGTGTTCCTGGCAGCGCTACCTCCACCCCCCACACCCCACCCTCCAGCTGGATGAAGGAGGAAACTGTCCCCACAGTCATAACATACCGTTGATGGTGCTAGTTAGCCTTGTTGCTAATTTAGCATTCAGAGGATTTCAGATAAGTGCACACGACTGCGCGACAGACGCGATCCTCTCTTCCTCAGGCCTTTGTGGGATGGTGGCCCACATGATGTTCACCACCATATTCCAGCTGGCCGTCGCCATGGGCCCTGAGGACTGGAGGCCTAAAACCTGGGACTATAGCTGGTCTTATGCGTAAGTGCTTCAGAGTGCTTCGTACTTTTCATGGACTGCTGACGGAATGAAACACGTCGGTGGTGTGTTCATTTCTGAAAACGAGGACAAGGAAATACACGTTTGTCCTTTGGTCTGATGATGTTTGTATTATAGAAAGCTTTGAGACAAAAGATCAAATCAAAGAATCAAAGTTGTTTGATTCCGTCTGTATTGTTTTCATTAGCGCCACGTAAGATACTTCCTCAAAAAAAAGTCTTGATACATCAACTCTGCTACCAATTAATGTTGTCCTGTTAGATTTAGAGCTGCGCCAGCGGCTCTCTATCGCCTCATGAGGTACGGAGGGGTATAACAGGACAGGACAGGGCATCACTGATATAATTACATTTTTTTTTTAAATAGAGTCTTACATATCGTATCTTTAATCACCAGATTGTTCTTTTTAGGAGAAACCGTGTTTCCTAAGGTGATTTAGAGACTGGCTCTACCACTTGAAATTGCCCTCTATGAACTGAATTCAGATGGTTTTCTTCTCCTCTCAGTTTGGCGTGGGGTTCCTTTGGCACCTGCATGGGCTCCGCGGTGACGGCGCTGAACAGGTACACAAAGACTATTATCGAGTTTAAATTCAAGCGGCGGAACATCGAGAAGAGCCTGATGGTCAAGCAGAAGTTGATGGAGCTGGATCTTCCTGAGCAGATGTGGGACATGTACCTGACGACTGTGCCCGCTGACCCCGAGGCGCCGCTAGAACTGCCCGTCAACGGCCACAAACCATCCACAGGTACGACGTACGTGGTCGAAATGGGCAGTGTGCCGGAACCACAAGGAGAGGCTTATTGCTAAAAACGGAGAAGCCGTCCCTGTCTCCGCGCCCCACTGGGACACATTCGGCCTGATTTCTTGGACGTAACTTGACCCTTTGCTCCTGGATATCAAATTCCAACACAGGACATTTGTTCGTTCATCCAATGTGACGTGCAAGTACCAGAGCATGGAATATTTCCGGATATGAAGACTTTGACGCAAAATGTGACTCATCCAATGATTCCACGGGACTTTCTCCGTGATAGGAAGGGACAATGTCCTCACATGAAGCTGCAGGATGTGGAGGCCTCTGCCTGCGTTCATGTTTTAGTCATCGGATCAGGGACGAGGCGTGGTGCCGTGCTGGGGAACGGTGAAACAGCGAACACGTCACTCGGTGACACATCAGTGCTTCAGACCGTGTCAGAGGGACGTTTTATATACGTCCAAAGCCAACAAGTATTCAAGTCAGGACTGTTACACAGGAACGGATGCGGTTCATATTAGCTTGGTGCTGCATTCTCCACTTCCACACAATTTCTTCAACAGACATCTGAATAAAATGCAAATATGCGACTTTTTTTTCTCTTTGGACAAGATAATAACGTTCATTGTTCTACTCATCATCACTTGATCAGTTGTAACATAACTGTGACACAGCAACCTGCACTAGAGAGAACGACTGAGCGTCCGGGACATTTGCGGTACTTAACGTCGGCTCAGACGTCTTCTACAGATGTACAGAGGAGAAAGGGCTGAAGAGGAGGTTTGTAAAAGTAAGAGGGAACATCTAGAAGTCAAGCTACCTGCTAGCAACTAGGACTCACCAAAGCGTCACAGTGACATCTTCCAGAAACAAAGGAGCTCACGTACTTCATGTCACTTCTTTTCCCAGCATAGCACTTGTGCACTGTAATTTCAGATTGTGCCAGCAGAGGCTGCTGTTGCTCCACAAAAGACACTACGTTGCTTTAATCTCGTCACTATTCTCAAAAACGACTCATTTTTCAATTGAATACGATTAAAACTGTTTTATTTCTTTGTTCTCATAGGATTTAACGGGATTGATGCCTTTTGATGAGTTGATTAGTTAACGGTCAAATGCTGTGTATCACTCATATACAGTGTATTTGACAATAAAGTCGACGTTGACTTTAAAATGCTCACCACAACAAAAGATGTCTGGAGTGGACTGATATCGATTCAAATGAAAATATAATTTCTTTTTATCTTTGTATTTCTGGTATTTCGTCAGCTTGTCTGAGGACGAGATGAAGTTACAAAATCTAACAATGACTGTGCTTTTTTCAGCTCTCTGATGGTCCTCAGCTTCTGCCTGTCACATCTGCTCAATCTGCTTTCGCTGTCTGGGCTTATCTGTCACAACTGGGACGCCATCAATACGTCCGCTGACGTGACACTGTCTGCTGCCGTGGTGGTGGGGGTGATCTCATGAGGTGACCACATCTGACATGTGTTCTTGAAGTCAACACGGATGGCGGGAACATCACAGGACGAGTGTAGTGTTTTCAAACACAACTAGATTTATTCCAACAAAACATACCAATAGTGCTGACACAATTAAAAAGTAAAATTTGCAACAACAAAAAAAATAATCACACAAATAGTTTCAGGTTGACATAAAAAAAATTGACAGTATATAATCACATGTGGAGGAGATGACGTACATTTGAAATTCATGAACATTTAAATTGGAAATATAAATTGTATTGCACTTGTTCGTCACTGAATCACATGTAAAAGTTCTTCACGTTCTTTCTTTGGCCTCTGGGGTGATGAACGCTGAAGTCATGAGGTTTTAGTGGCTTGAGGTGGTGGGATGAGCATCCCGGGCTCCAATAACCAAGTCAAGTGACTACAAGGTCTTTATAACTTTGAAGTGGGTGGGCGTCGATGTACTTCTTAACGTACCAACAGGAGACACGAGCCTTGAGGTTTTCTTCAACCACGAACTCAATGGCAGCCTGTAACAGTTTTGGGATTGATTCCATCACTTTGACCAAATTAAAAGTACATTGCCAACGTATAATATCCCAAACACACCTGTGACAGCAGAGCTGCAACACCTTGGCCCCTGAACGCCTCTGGTACATAGGTGGACAGCAGATCCACCTCCCTCTCCCCTGTAAAACTGTAGTACAACGTTGCACATTCGCTGGCCCCTGCAGATAAGAACAGCACATGGAGTTCCTGTCACCACGTCTCTAAAGTATTCCACAGACTCGCCACAGTTCACAGATGTGAGGTCTTCCAGTGTTAGAGCATCAACTGTAGTACAACGCAACATCTTTTCTGCTTTGTTTTCTTTTTGTGCAAATCTAAGTCTGCTTCATGCTGGATTGTCTTTTTTTTCCTTAACATGAATGACAAATACAACTGCACCCAAGCCCCATGTAAAACTAGGCCTTTTACCAGGTGCTCCTCTCGTTCCCTGTTCCCTTGTACTTCACGTTCAGTCAGACACGGTACAGACGTGTGTAGCTTTGACGGACAGTACGTCTGTGATTCGGTCAGATGACCGTGACCACACCGTGTAAATCACACTTCACTGAGAAAACCCCACCTCAACTTCACATATTTTAAATGGCGTTCGGCACAGCCTGTTCGGACGTAGGAGCCGAATTACAGTTCGTTTCAGACGCGGTGACACGACTAGAACCGAACGTGCAGGCCGTGACCAGACGCCGTGTTCCCCTGCGGGTCGTCGCCGCTCCGCCGGAGCTCCGGCCCCGCTGCTCTGCTCACCGGCCCCGCTGCCCGGAGTGACGGTGAAGCGCCGGTTCTCTCGGTCGTGTTCCACCGTCAACCGGCCGCCCGAGGTCAGCTCACGATGGAACCTTAGTCTCCGTGAAATGTCACTGAATCGGGACAAATGTTTGAGCGCCATTTGTACATGAGAAGGCACATGTAGAGGTAATGGTGCTAGTTTACCGCTAGAGGGCGACAGATCTCTTCTTACTCCAGAGAACATTATATAACAAATTATGCATCCTCTCATTAATGGTTTAACTCTATGTTTATTTCCACTTAATTCAGTTATTTTAACAGCAGTTTGAAAAAAAAAAAAGTCCCATGCAGAACAATAATGTCATATTATGCAATTTTAACGATTTGAATATTTAAATTTGATAGAAATACGTCAATTAATGTATATAAGACAACGTGGCTGGAGTGCTTACTCATACATTGTGTATTTGTATATATTAATGAAACACTTAACACCATTTCAGTTCATATGTCAACAGTAATAGTATAAGAAAAAAAACGCGATTAACAGATTAAATAACAGATTCTTTGGCAATAAATACAGACTATCAGTTATTTCTTGATGTACAAAGGAGAAAACCTTGCTGTCATCTCCGATCCATCGATACTTCATCATTAATGGGTTTTCCCAGCACGAGGCTGCTGATGGTAACAGACACTACATCTAGTCAGAGACAGCAGCAGCCTTCACTCCTGCAGCCATCACAGCAAAGAACAGGTTGGGGAAGAAAGATCTGGCATAGATGGCCGCCTTGGGCAGAGAGGGAGCAATGACCACCTCGTTCCTCTTGTTGTTTAAAGTCTTCACCACCTCCGCGGCAGCCTCGTCTGGTGAAATGCCGAGGGGCTTTTTACTGAAAAACACTGCGAAAAGGAATTCATGTGACATGAAGATGTTATTTCGAGTGGTGGCACATTGTCGACGTGCTTTGTTTTCATCTGACCAACAGTTGTACTCACAAGACCAGAGGGATCTGGGCTCTGTCGCGGCTGCTTCTGTCTTCTGAGACGCGCCGTTGCTGATGAAGGTGTGGTTTATGGTGCTGACAGAGATTCCGTACTCCTCCACTTCAGCTCTTAGGGAGTCAAAGAAAGCCTGAACAGCATGCTTTGAGGCTGCATCTGGAAAACACAACATAACACGGTCGATGCATGAGCTCGAAGCGTGAGGATGCTGCTTTGGCTTCCTAAGGTCAGGGGACCGATGTTGCCGTGGTTACTTGGTGATTGACCAAATGTATGAATAAAACCAATTTACTCACATGACGTCCGAAAGGGCACGGCCAGTTTTCCTTGAATGCTGTTGACCAGGAGCAGGTGGCCCGTCCTCCTGGAGATCATGGAGGGAAGGACACCTGCAACAGAGATATTAACGCAAAAATCGACAAAACCTCAAAGCATTTCAGCTGGGACGAAACGTCTCGAATCACCTTTAGCCAGTGTGACCGGCCCAAAGTAGTTGTTGTCCATCAGTAACTTGTCCATCTGCAGAGTCACGTTCTGCGCAGGTGCTTTGACCTTCATGCTGCTGTTGACGATGAGAATATCCAGGCAGCCGTAACACTCCAGGACCTCGGCGACCGCGTCAGGCACGCTCTCCATATCCCCGAAATCCAGCAGCACCAGCTTAGGAGGAAACGTCTGGGGTGAAAGACGGAAAGTTGGAGGTGCGTGAAGTCCGACGCTGGCGTCACCGGTCGGGGGGGGGATGGATCTGCTCGTGAACTCACCACACTGGGGTCGGAAGCAGTGAGCAAGTCATCGGCAAGTTCTTCCAGTTTCTCCCAACTTTTCCCGCAGAGGATGAGCCTCGCCCCTCCTTTGTGAAACGCACTCGTACATACTTGGAGATGTTAAAATAGAGGTTGCCTTTATTGTAGAAGTAATTGTTTGGCTTCATGCTCATGTAAAACACATCACCTATAACTGCAAAGGATGCTGACGTTACCTCTGCCGAGTCCAGATAAGGCGTCCGTTATAACCACCACCTTGTTGCGTACTGACGTTTTTGACAAGAGTCCGACAATCAAACCATACAAGTAGAAAAATCCAGCCAACAGAACGACCACACAGGGCACGAGGAGAGCGGTGCTGGTCCATGTCGGGTCCATCTCGTTCAGGGAACCCTGAAAAAAACATTGTATTTTATGCAGAAAATGCAGATTTTTTAAAAACTTTTTTCCAAGCTTTTTAGACATTTGGAAAATATACTTTCTGGGAAGTTGGAATCACCCCCAATGTATAAATAAAGTTATAACTTCATTAATTCACAAACAAAATATTACACTTAAATGCTAGCATTTCCTGTTTCTGTGCTAAGCTAACTAACTGTTGTGATCATCATCACAAATAATGTGAAACATTATGAAACAAAAAAAAAAGTATTACGTGGGAATACATTTTCCAAAATGTTAAATTTAAAACACAAAGAAAACACCATGTATGGAGTTTGGTTCATGGACGCACACGTTAGATAAAAGCATGTTTATAGTTGAAAACATACTTTTCTGATGGTTTACTCTGGTGATGCAGGTGAGATGATGATGATGTTCATTCAGGATCAGATGATCTTTAGAACAAAATAATAACTTTTCATACCCAAAAGTTCTCTGGCTCGGTTACATCGGAATCCATCTCACCCTGTACAACCGTTTCTATTTGTACCTATTTTCAGTTATTCTGAAACAGAAAAGAGGACAACATGTTCTTCTTGGACGTATTACAGTGTAGATTCATAGAAAATTTTGATGTGTGATGCGATGATTCTCAAATTACAAAACAAACTCCAGAATGTACCTGCAGGTTGATTATCTTGGATTTAAGATCATCAGTATATGTTCAGAAGTTTTGATTTATTAAACAATATGCTCGAGGAAGGTTGACAACAGTTCTTTGTGCGCACATGTGAGTTCAA
>CAAKHB010002809.1:0-10015 GCA_901007665.1 Aeoliscus strigatus | reverse complement strand
GGACCCCCCCCCCCCCCCCCCTCCCCTTCCGGGAGATGAGGCTTCTTCACAAACAGGGCAGGCTGAGTTTGCAGTGGTCAGCGATTGTTTCGGAGGAGAAAAAGTTCATCCTGCAGCCAGAGCACCGCGTCCTTGGACAGTATTCAATGTAAACGGCAAAGAAATACAAAGAATGTTGTGTCATGACAAAAGTGGTCATTTTCCCCCATTAGCATGGTTATATAAGAGGGAAGAATGAATCTCTTGAATAGTGGGGAGGCTCAAGTAAACAGAAAACACACTTTTGTCTCATTTAAAGCTGTGTAATCCACTGACTGGTGCTCTCCCAGCGGAGCCGTCCGCCAGCAACCAACCAGCTAATAAGAACTCTCGCTGGCTGTCTTGGCTCGTAGCATCATTTTTGAAACGTAAGACAAAAAGCCAAGGAGTATCAGGGATTATGTGGCCTCCAAAACCTTTTCATGCATTCCATCGCCAAATCCAGTCATCCATGTGCGGCTGACTGGTGATGTGAGTGGGAGGTTAACAGGGCGGGCGGACTCCCTGCGGGGCCGTACAGCAGACCTAATCCTTACAGCTGACATCCAGACTATGGCTTACTCTGGTTGGTGGAACGCAGGCTGCACATACGAACCGTCACCGTCCTGATTGAGAAACCAAGTCACCTTTTTTTTTTTTTTTTTTTCCTGGATCAGAAACTCCACTCGAGTGGAGACATTACCCAGCTCGCCCCACCCCCTCCTCAGCGAAGAGCCAAGTCCTTGGACCGCAGGACGTCAGACACCGTCATGACGGTTTGTGTCCAAACACAAAAAAAAAACACTTCGTCATACGTAAAAAGCAAATTATTGGTGTGTGAGTGGAAACATCTAGAACCACCCTAAAGAGTGTTCATTACACCGTGGTGACTGATCCCTGTTCAGAGATGGACATCATGTGACCAAACGTCAATAGAGCATGATCGCCCCCCGGTGGCCGGTTTCACTACAAGTCATGTTCAGCCAAACGAATTGAATCAAAGCGAATGTCAGCAGTATCTTATCATGCTGTTGTTTTTTCCTTTTTGTGATTTTCGTCGCATCTTTTCTTCAGCTGGATTTATTAAACTTCAAAAAAGGCTGGATGGTCAAACTGGATGGAAATGAGCAGGTGAATATTGACTGAAATGATTATTTTGACACTTTCGGATTCCAGCCACAGACTCATAAGACTGTTCTTCTTTTCTGCTGCCCTCTAGTGGAAGAAATACTGGTTTGTGCTGTCAGCTGACAGCCTGAGATACTACAAGGACTCCATAGCTGAGGAGGTATTTGAAAAATGATGTCTTCCTTCTGTTTAATTCAAGGTTACTTTCAAGGTTTCCTCTGCTGTTGTCCCTCAGGCCTCAGACCTCGAAGGAGAAATCGATCTAACCAAGTGTTACAACGTGTCCGAGTACCAGGTGCAGAGGAATTACGGCTTCCAGATCCACGTGAGCGTTTGCCACTGAAAAGTGTCCTCTCCTGCATCGCCGGGATGTTGAATTCAACGTTTGTGTGTCACAGACCTCGAAAGGTGTCTACACGCTGTCGGCCATGACTGCGGGAATACGCAAGAACTGGATTCAGGCTCTGATGAAAAATGTGCATCCAGCTGCTCCGGATGTGGCCAGGTGTCTGAAATACCATCCCAGTACCGTTGTATTATCGTAGTAGAAGTTCATTTAGTAATGTTGTTTCTCCGTGTTAGCTCCTTGTCTTTGGACTTCACCAATCAGGAGGTTCACTCTGACACAGAGATGTAATGTCAGCTCTCCTCCATTTTTGCAGTCGACCTGCTCCTCACCTTACCTGCCCCCCACCTGAGGCCCTCCCCAAACCAGATGTGACCCCCGACGCTCCCTCCCCAAAAGCCGGGAGTGTGACAGAAAGACGGCGAGAAGGCCACTACGGAACTTTTGACTGGGCTGAGTTCTGGCCCCCGGGCGAAGTGACGCCCCAACCTGAACTCCAGAGGGGCAACGCTCTGCTGTCCCTGGAGCTGGGCGACCTGGAGAGGAGGAGGAGGAGGGAGGAGAGGCGGCGGAGGTACGAGACCATGCTGGGCTTCTCTCTGGGTTGGGAGGTGATCGCAGGCACCTCCGCTGACGCCGGCGTCAGAGTGCTGAGTCCGAAGTCGCAGCAGAAAGTGGAGGAAGAGATGGAAGCGTGCTGGAAGCAGGTGGAGAAGACGCTGTTCAGGCAGGAGAGGAGCGTCCTGCTGCTCAAAGACACGGAGGAGATGGAGAGGCTGCTGGACGCACACAGGAAGGTACACACCGCTTCTGGCTTTAGAGTTTCTGGTACTGAACATATCCTGTAGTGTTCAAATACATGTGTTGTTATTATGACTGTCAGGAGCTTCAAGTGACATCGGCCGCTGTCGCATGAACACAGAAAAACACAACTGACAACTGGAAAAAACAAAACACGCTGGCGAGATTCAAGGCGGAGCTACTCAGAAGTAGAAACATGCTGGTGTAGGGTACGGGGGTCAGATGTAGGGTACAGCAGCATTTGGTCTTAACAGGACACACCGGTAGAGTAGCGTCTTCAAAGGCCTCAGATATGACGGCGTGGACTTTGTGTTGAAGGTTGAGGTCCTGAAGGCTCAGCTGGCAGAGTCGGAGCGGCGCAGACTGGAGCTGGAAGATCAGATGAAGGCAGCAGGACATGATCATCAGCACATCGGCCCGTCGGTAAACACCACAGCTGCATCCTCACGTCTCCTTCTTTCACATCTGGTGGGTAAACCTTGCTGCTTTTCTCTGTTCCTCCTAAGTTTGACGCCGACACAAATGCGAAAGAATCCCACAGCAACGACGACAACGCGCAGAGTGTGAGAGACGCTCACACGGACACCGCAGACTTCCCCCAGCAGACACCCGCCGTGTGGCTGTACGACGCAGATGGAAGTCTCCAGCAGCCAGGAGGTTGGCCGGGCTCACCTTCACCATCAGCGGTCCCGTCTGAGAGTGAGGAACAGTCCGCAGGGCTGGACGCAGACGACCGGACGGCCAACCACCGTCCTCTGCCTGTCAAAACAGACTCACAAGCACACGCAGCCGCCAGCGACTACAGCTCCTTAGACGTGGAGACGCCTGCAGAGGGCGCCGGCTGCTGCGTGGAGCAGCACATCCCTCCAGACCAGGCGATGGTCAGGAGACTCTCCCAGGAGGTGGAGCTGCTCACCGTTCAGAACCAGGCGCTCAACCAGCGCAACCAGGAGATGCTGAACCAGCTGACGGAGGCCGACCGCGAGATAGAGCGTCTGAAAGCGGAGCTGAGCGGCAGGTACTCGGAGCCCCGCCACCTGCCTGAGGTGGAACGGACCAAACTGGAAGAGCTGGAGAAGGAGCTGAGCGTTAGACACCAGCAGCTCCTGGAGGCCCAGACGTTGATCCGCTCCCTGCAGGGAAGCCCGAGAAGCACCGAGGAGCTGCCGCAGCCAGACGGAAGACAGGACAGAGCAGAAGGATACCTGCTCCGGTGTTTCGAGGCGACCGAGGCGAAGCTGACGCAGCTGGAGCAGCAGCTCCACCAATCAGAGCTGAGCCGCAGGGAGCTGCAGGCGCAGAACTTGCAGCTGAAGGAAGCTGCGGCGGAGATGCAGGTGGACATCAGGAGGCTGAATGAGCGGCTGGCAGGAGAACGGCTGAGGGACGGGAAGAGGAGCAGATGTGGTGAAGAAAGAATCCAGCAAGTGATTGAGGGGATGATGGTCAGGTTGAACGTGCTGGGGAGGTTACTGGAGGTCATAGGCAGCTTGGACCTGGGCGTGGTGAAGAGGGCGACAGGAAGTGAGCCGACGGGGGTAAGTCAGGTGAGGTGGGAGGAGGAGCTGTGGACTCAGCTGCTCAATGAAGCCTGCCGGTCCCAGCTGAAGGAGGAGCGAGCCGACGAGGTGCTGCTCCGCGAGGTGACCGAGCAGATGATGGTGGAGCAGCAGATGCTGCTCTTCAGCCACGACTCGCTCGCCGACGTCCACAGAGGGCCTCGGAAAGGTCTGGATATCGTTTGGAATGTCGAGGCAGCTCCAGAGAGCGAGGATCAAAGCGTCGTCGGTTATTTTCAGGTCATCACGCAGTTGAAGAGCTCGTGGCTGAGCAGCGTCGCCTCCTCTGCCGGCTCCTCCGCGTGCGACAAACTCCGGCCGATGGCTGACAAACTGCTTCGCTTCGCCGAGCGGCCGTGGTCCGGCGTCGTCCACTCGGCAGCGACCGAAGCCATGTACTGCTGTCACATGATCAGGATGCAGTCAACGTACCAGAAGGAGCTGGAGGAGACCAGACGGAGACTGAAGGAAGAAAACGGGGCGCTGAGAGCCAGGCTGTCCGTCTTGGAGGAACACAAGACGTCGTACGCTGACACGAGCTGTCAGACCGACACACAGCCGCAGGAGGCCGACGACGGCGACAGCGGCGCGGAACCCCCACCTCTGAGCACCGAAGGAAACCAGGAGAGCTCCGACGAAGACGCTTCGATCACGGACACAGAGCGTGTTTTGCTGCTGATGGGAGAAGTGCAGACGCTGAAGGAGGAGTTTGACGCCAGAATGAGTTCAGTTCAGACGCAACACCAGATGGAACTGGCCAAGATAAAGGTCGGTGGAACGACGACGTCGCCTGCGCTAGTCAACTCCTCCCATTGCTCTGGTTACGGGTGTCTTGCGTTGTGGAGCCGGGTCACAGGTCACCAGACAACCATTCACACTCACATATACAACTACGTGGGACTCACAGTGACCAGTGAACCTCTAGGAGGTGGGAGGGAGCCGGAGTACCCAGAAGGAGGTTTCATGCTCTCCCTGTGTCTGTGTGGGTTCTCTCCAGGTACTCTGGCTTCCTCCCACCTCCAAAACGGTGCTGAGGTGAACTGGCGACTCTAACTTGCCCGTCGGTGTGAATGGTTGTCTTTCTTTCCATGTTGCCCTGGCAACCAGAGCAGGAGGAAGATGGCGAATAAACAAACATGATTTAGTCGTTCATTCTTTGGACTTGACGATATCACAATGTTGTAAAACGGCGTTGAAGCAGACAATCGAATGACGCTGACGTTAATCACGTGTAAAACGGGAACACAGCGTGGAAGTGAGGGACCAACGTGAGCGTTTGTTCCCTTCAGGCCACATGTGACCGCGGCTTCTCCTCCATGGAGGAGTCCCATCTGAAGGTGGTGGAGGAGCTGCAGCGGCGACACCACCAGGAGGTGGAGAGCCTCCTGGTGGAGAGGGACCGTCTGCTGGAGGAGGAGACCGCTGCTACGGCAACAGGTGACGACCACACATCCTGATCGGCGGCTGTCACTGACGGGTGTTCCTGACTGCTCGTCTTGTCCCGTTCAGTCTTGTATGAGACTGGAGCTGAATTTGAACTTGTCTGCTCCTCAGCCATCGAAGCCATCGAGAGCGCCCACCGCCTGGAGCTGGAGAGGGAGGCACAGAGGAGGTGGCAGTCGGTCAACGCCGACCTGGAAGACGTTTACAGACAACACAGGTACGTGCACGGAGGAAAAGGACTGGACCTGGAGGGTTTCCACCCCCTGACTGTGTGTGTGTGTGTGTGTTTGAAAGCGAAGAGCTGGCCTCCGTCCAGCGGGAGCTTGAGGTTTTGTCCCAGCAGTTCTCTCTGAGGTGTCTGGAGAACGGACATCTGGTCCAGGCGCTGGATGCAGAGAGGAAGGCTTTGTGTCAGTGTCAGCAGGAAAACCAGGACCTGAGAACCAGAAACCAGGTGAGCGCTGATAGGAACAATATCCTTATCATTATTATTATTATTATTATGTAGTACTGCGATTTCAGTAGTATTAATAATATTAATAGTAAAAACTGTATTTGTACAACACCTCTCATACACACATGCAGCTCAAAGTGGTTAAATCATTAAAACAAGGATGAAACATCATTATTATTATTATTATTGTTATTGAGGGAGTAGATGTGTCTGAATAATTGACTTAATATGAGTCTAGATTTAAGAAAATAAAGGTGCACATCTTTATGTACAGATTAATCACACACACACATTTCAAGTGTCTATTACTTTAATTTCCAGAGATGCCCCTGCATGTCACTCTAAACTGAATCTTTGCGTTTGCTGTGTATGCGATGTGGGTGGAGGGTTCTTAAACCGCGCTTGAGAGTTGTTGTGTCGTTGTTGCAGGAGCTGAGCAGTCACCTCGCAGCTGAGATCACCCGACTGTGTTCACTGGCCAAACGGGACGAGCTGCCGCTCAGCCAGGGAATGGATGTCTATGAAATGGAGGTGAGTTGGGGAAACACCGCGTCGCCTGCAGGTGTCGCTGTGAACACATCGGTCTTGTTTCAGTTGGTGTTGAACATCCTCTACGACAAAATATTCAACATGAAGCCGATCGACTGCTTTTCTTCCAGATCACCCTGCGAGTGAAGGAGTCCGAGGTCCAGTGTCTAAAGCAGGAGGTCAAATCTCTGAAGGAAGAGCTTCAGTCAGCACAAAGGGTGAGAGCCGCTCGCACGGTCACCGCCGGCCAACGCGTGAGTCAGGTCAGTGAGTGTGATCGTCTGACACGTTCCAGGACAAGAGGACGGTGGCAAAGAAGTGCAAAGACATCTACGCCGAGCTGAGCGTCGTCCGCGCCAAGAACGAGCAAGAGATGGACCAACTGAGAGAGAACCTGCGGCTGGCCAATCGGGCGCTGAGCCACATTTCTCTGTGATTCAGTGGTTTACGGTTTTGTCTTCACCGCCCCCCATCGTGACGCTGTTACCGGCGTCCGTCTGTCCGTCTGGTAGCGGACAGATTTGACGTTTGAGTGTCATCCTGCTGACAAACAAACCAACGGTGAAAACAACCTTCATATCAGTCGGTTAAAAAGGGGAACGTACTGCAGATGATAGAAACTTGCGATAAAAGCAATAATTGTTGAAATTGCAAGAAAAAAACATAAGCAAACAGAACTGAAATAATTCTGAAGTAATTTTTTTTTTATGCTCATGTTTTCACTTTAGTGACGCTTTTACTTTGTGACGCCCTCAGTCGTCCTGTTTGTTTTTAATCCTGTGAAACTGTTCCAACAGTACGAAGACTTTGTTCCTTCTCCCATATGACTATTTAAATGTGTTCATCGTGTGTGTTGTAAATATATTAACTGTACAGTTTTGTTGTGTTTATTTATTAGATGTGTGTAGTTTTCCTCTCCTCCGTGCTGTATGGACTGATTCTATTAAACAGGTTTTTATCTCTTTAAACTACCTTTGCTGGCAGTTAGACCATGGTCTGGGTGAATACTCTTCTCTGATTGGCCGACAGCCGCGCGTTAGAACCGTTTAATACTCTTAGTTCGGCTCCAGGTGAACTTTCCTGACATCCGTCCGTGGTACAGCCTGTTACATTAAACAGCTGTCAGAGGTAACGACTGGACATTGGAGGAGGAAAACAAGGGCCTAAGAACACATGAAAAGTGAATAAATGACCCCATTTGTTTCTTTGCAGGTGTGTGTTCAACAGTTTCTATCCACCCAACCCTCACATGACCCTGGGACTCTCAGATTATTTATGTCGTCGAGCAGTAACGTTGTTCATGTTGTGTACTTGGAGAAGGTTGTAGAATGATACTGTAAACTACACATCCAACAGGAAACACGTGAAATGTTGAATTCATTTGTACAATGAACGTTTATTTTGCAGATTCATCACTTTTCCTCACTCATACTGTCAACAAGTGTTCGGTAATACACATAACTTCCGAGTCGGTATTTCAAAATAAAAGTTACGAGCAGAATTCTAAATATGTCATTAGGATGACAAAGTAAACTATTTTGTAGCGGGCGTGTCCAAGGAGGGGCCCCAGGGGCCCACAGCTTTCATTCTGAACCTACAGTCAAGGAAAAAATGATTAGACCACCCACCCAGTTTGGACACCTTCATCCAAATCGACTGCACAGACAGATCCAGTGGATCTCTGACCAAGAGCGAGCGGCCAACAGCGCCCAGAACAGACAATAGATCAGGGGAAGGCTCCAGCGCTGCAGAGTCCGACAGTCGGAGAGCTGTCTGATCATGTAGGTGTCAAGTCTGCAGCATGGTGGCCTTCTGTTAGGGGAGGTGTTCCTGGAATCCACTTATTCAATGATGTTGACATTCGTAAAAGATAAATACAACTTTTTCTTCATTTTTTAAAATTATTATTAAAAAATAAATAAATACAAATATTTAAATATATAAATTAATAAAATAATCTGGTCGTTTCAGGCAGGAGGGGGGGTCCAGTCCACCGAGACCACCATGGCCGCCGTGAGTGGACACTGTGTGGCTGCCGGTGGTGTCGGTCACTGAGGAAACGGGGCAGACGTCATACATCTGTGGGACGTGACCGCCGCTGAACACAGACGGGACCAACTGACCTGTTTGAGACCGGCCTCCAACGCACCGAGGTTCACCAGGACCAGACGCATCTTCTGGAGTTGTGCGGTCATTTGTGGTTCTGAACAAAAACAGACCTTCGGTCGTCCGTTCCCTGATTTCCTCTGAACATGGACGGTCACTTACCTGTGACAAACGTGGCAGCTTTGCCCTTCACCCTCTTCCTCTTTTTACCCTGCACACAGAAAAACAGACAGTTGTAGGAGATCTCAGCTGATAAAACCAGCGTTGACTGTGTTCCATCAGCTCCACTGTAGACGTGTACGTCGGAGTCCAACCGGTGGACTCACATAGTTCTCCAGAGCGGACCAGCCTGGATTCTGCTCAGCGTGCTGCCGTCGTGCGATTATTGCCCGCTGGAAGTAATCCTCCTTTTCCTCCTTGGACATCAGGTTGGACCACTGTGGACACGGGGGGGGGGGCACTCGGTTTGATCATTGGACACACATGAACAGATGCATCCACACACCACACACACACATCAACGGGTGAAAACACTCACCATGTTTCCCAGCACCTTGTTGGCAGCAGCACTGTTGGGGAGATTTAAATCGGCCATAACCTGCCTCCTGTTTTCATTCAGGAACAACATGAATGCGTTGGGGGGTTTCTTGATGTACGGCCGATTGCTCTCCTGGTCCTCAGCCTTTCTTTTCCTACAAGAAAACAGGAGAAGACGCAGTAAGAGCACACGTTACCTCTGTGGAACAATAAAAAAAGTCAATACAAGTTGAAAACTACGGTGGCCCTGAAGTGCAATTCACATTCAGCGTGAAACACTTTGACAGATTGTGTTTCCTTCCATGTCAAAATGTTTCGCTGATGTAATTTTGTCTCCAGATTTGTAAACTTTGTAAATGTGTTTTGCACTTCACGGCCACCGTAGAAACAGCAGCTGAATGTGATTTCATCGGAGCCCAGGAAAAGAGTCGGCTCACACTGAGGTGGAGGTGTCTGCTGGAGGAGCAGCAGCAGCCTCAGAACAACCTGAAGCAGGAGGTCCAGACCCCTGGACGCCACCTACAGGCCATTCATGCAGCTGCTGCTGCTGCGCTGGGGCAGCGGACAGGTCCGTGCAGCCTGGAGGTCCTGGGACACCGGCTACGGGCCAGTCGACAGCTGGGAAACAGTCGCCACGTAGCGACCACTGATAGGACTGTGGAGAGAGGAGGAGACAGTCAGCCACATACGTCTGACCCGTCAGTGAACAAGCAGAAGAACACAACTAGTCCTCCAGCACACACACAGTCTGAATACAGATTCAGGACGTTGGAGCTACAAAGGAACTGAGTTCATCAGTGTTACATGTCAACAAACGTATGTCGGTCAACAAGTGTCTGAATGTGTTCAGTCGGTCCATCTGGGTTACTTCAGTTACCTGGCTGGTGACCGTCTGTAAGTCCGTGAACTCAGGGGACACATCGAGCGCGGCCATCGATGCATCGTCCAAGTGTTCGATGACGGTCGGCTCGGCCAGGATGTCGGACATGGGCTCGTGGAGGTCAGCCGTGAGGTCTTCAGCACTTCCCAACATCTCCTTGAGGAATGCCTCCATCTGCACCAGCTCGCTCTCTGCAGCTGTTTTCAGAAGTCTCA
>CAAKHB010002807.1:13833-41860 GCA_901007665.1 Aeoliscus strigatus | reverse complement strand
AAAAAAAAAAGAAAAAAATAATAAATCAAATAAATTAAAAAATATAAAAATAAAAAATAATTTAAAAAAATTTAATTTCTTCTAACTATACTCTGGTGACATGAACAAAAAGCCCAAAGTCCATCACCAGAGTTTGGCAGCTGTCAATCATGATGGAATATTGAATGATTACGGGTCTTTACAGGGACCAGCCACCAGGGGGTGATCATTTTTAATGAGCTGTCGTCATGGCATCCGTCCCACTGGTACCACATGAGGACAATCTGCCACAACCATTCTATGCTCTATTACTCGCCCTAGTTTGTCGCGGCTATGATGACGGATGAGTGGAGCGTGATGTTAGACAACAGGTGATAACACACAGGAACAGATTTGGTCTCTCCTGTCTCCCTGATTCCATGTGAATGCAGCGCTCACCTGGTATCTACACAACAGACCAAAGGTTCTAAGTGCAACTACGTGAATCCACAACAGAACCATCCAGAAACAGTCCAGTTCATTCTGAGGCACCGCGCTGCTGGGACATCACCTTAACTGCTGCTGTTTCCATAGCAACAACAAACCCACCAGAGAACTCAACTCTACGTATTAATGACTTTCCACGATCCACGCTCTTGTTCTCGGTTCACATGTTAGCATGTCTGTTAGCGTGTTTTTGTAGACACGCCCCCCGTGGGACCACGTCGCCAGCTCGCAGCCGATTGGTCAGAACTATCATGTGACTGAACAGGTAGAAGTCGGAGCGTTCAGAGTGCTGACGCTGCGTCAGAGAGCGTTCCGATCTTTGGTGCGGACACGTTCCCTTCATTGCGAGAAGGCTGTAAGCACAGAGAGCCAACACCCCCACTGAGCAGCTGACGGTGTGTGGACTGGGCCCCTACCTGGAGGAGGAACGTTCTCATCCGCCCACTGGAAGAAGCCACACTGCTGCTCCCTCGGTTTGCTGCAGCAGTGGAACGTGCGTCCTTTGTTGGGTCCGTCCTTCTGCACGGTGCGTAAGGCCGCTGCCTCGTTGCAGCCGCACCTTGTCTGTCCTCCCTGTCCCCCTGAGCCCCCTCCAGAGAAGTTCCCGGACCCCAGAGTAGGCCGGGCGGACTGGGAGGTCCTCGGCGGCGCCCCCTGTTGGGTCGGCTCATCCGCCCACAGAAAGAAGCCGCACGTTCCGGCGCCGCACTTGTAGAACTGACGCCCCTGGTTGGGTCCGTCTTTGCGGACCGTCAGCAGAAGAGCATCCTGACCACAGTTACACATGATGACATCGGCGCCGGTGTCTGACGGGGCACCGGGGCCCCCCGGTGGACGTCGGGGCTCTGCGGCCCAGGATGGAGGAGGATCGGGGGCCGGGGCTCTGGGCGGCTGCGGTCTCTGGGGCCTCGGCGCTGGAGGCTGGGGGTCTTCTCCTCTCCCGCTCCCTGATCCCGCTCGGAGATATCGGAGGTCCAGCACCTCTGTGAGGGTCTCGTCACATCCACCGATGCAACCGACAAACTCCAAAGGCATCGTGGCAGGAAGGCTGCCTCTGCGGAACTTGAACTTTAACCTGAGAGACACACAAGAGATAAAGGTTGAAGAACGACAACAAAACGGTTATTTTTTTAACGCGCAGCACGATCAGGGACTGAATCACGACGACGCTACTTCCACTGTCACACATACAGAGACAAACCAGTTCTTGTAGGTGTACTGATTCAGTAGAATCCCTTTAGTAAAAAGATTCGTTCAGAAGATCCGTTCACTGAATCATTCAGTCCCAAGTCAGACTCGCTGCACTGAACCGTTCATCTTCCTGAAGTGCTGAAACGTGCAAGAGATCTTGACATCACTGACTGATGGCAGTGAACATGGATTTGAACATTTTCTAAATATTTGTAACGATTGACAATCGCTCAGTGTTCATGTTCATCGCGTCAATACCTCCACAGCAAATCTCCAGCACTACGTTAGTTCCTCCAGTAAACTCTGTACGTTTGTTGCGTAGTAGTTTCGTTTTTTTGTGTAAGATTCGTTTTCAACTGTGAAATGAACAAATCTTCTCACTCAATGATTCAGTACCGTTTGTTCACCCCAGAGATTCGTTTCTAACGAATCCTTCGGGAACGGGACAACGCCGACTGTTACGAGGATCTACCGCGGCCCAGAACACTGAGGATGAAAACAGGCTCACTGCTTTGACCTTTGACACAGCTCTTCCATCACCAAACTCTCTCAACACCATCAGGTGAAGAGGTGGTGGGAGAAAAACGTCAAACCCTCGTACCAGGAGTCGCCCGCCGAGCAGCGGTGAGGGAAGATGTGTTGTCATCCAACGAGCTCAAACCGTGTGATTACAAAAACCCTGGTAGTTGTTTGACAGCGCAAAGTTCAGCTTGGAGCTCTGCATCAGGTTGGTTGCTGTGGAAACGGATGCTGGTGTGGAGCACTTTGGCACACTACTCGCAAACGGGTCCTATATTTGGACGGCGCTGAGGCGCTGCTCCAGTGGTGAACGCCCACGTATGTAAACAACCAGTCCGATCATGTTTGTCCAGATGATTAATGGACCTTGAGTGAAACAACCACCAGCAGAGGCCGTTATTATTTCTCAGTCAGGTTGTAAACACCGCTGCTGGGTCAACAGGCAGACACGTAAACCACCGGTCCACAGAGACGGTGTCGGGACGTCACACACACTCACATGTGAACGGGATGGGGCTGACAGGTGGAACACACACTCCCATCTCTGCTGACCTCCAGGACCACGTCGGGAAACCACACCGCCGACTTACAGGCTGGATAGCCCGCACAGGACAGGTACTTACTGCAGGCCGTGGGCACAGACAGAGGTCACAGGTCAGAGGTCAGGTGGAAGACAAGCGGTGCTGTTGGCACATGACCCCCCCACCACCATACGGCATCAAAGTATAAAATAAAACTACAAACAATGTTCCATTTGACAGTTTTTAAAAAAACATGTAAACTAACTGAGGACAGAGGGAGCAAGGACAGAAGGACAGAGGGAGTAAGGACAGAAGGACTGAGGGAGTAAGGACAGAAGGACTGAGGATGTAAGGACAGAAGGACAGAGGGAGTAAGGACAGAAGGACAGAGGGAGTAAGGACAGAAGGACAGAGGGAGTAAGGACAGAAGGACAGGGGGAGTAAGGACAGAAGGACAGAGACAGAAGGACAGAGGGAGTAAGGACAGAAGGACAGGGGGAGTAAGGACAGAAGGACTGAGGATGTAAGGACAGAAGGACAGAGGGAGTAAGGACTGAGGATGTAAGGACAGAAGGACAGAGGGAGTAAGGACAGAAGGAGAGGATGTAAGGACAGAAGGACAGGGGGAGTAAGGACAGAAGGACAGAGACAGAAGGACAGAGGGAGTAAGGACAGAAGGACAGAGGGAGTAAGGACAGAAGGACAGAGGGAGTAAGGACAGAAGGACAGAGGGAGTAAGGACAGAAGGACAGAGGATGTAAGGACAGAAGGACAGAGGATGTAAGGACAGAAGGACAGAGGATGTAAGGACAGAGGACTGATACAGATTATTGATCCTCTTAAAAAGAAGTTTACCTAGGAGTGAACATTGAGCCTGTGAAAGCAGCTTGAGGCCTCAGATGAACCTCACCTGTCCCCCTCCCTCCTCCTCTTCAGCACCATGTCCCGTCCACAGCTCGGACACTTCCTCACAGGCAGCAGCGTCTCCACGTCCTGCTGCTCCGTCTCAGGCAGCTGCTGCGCTGCACCCAGATAGGGTGACAGAGCTTCATCCAACCTGCAAGAACACGGCACGTTCACAGCAGAGCAGGACAACAAACCCTCCGACGTGACGACGTAGAGAGTCCCACGAACTTCTTCGCCTTCCTGACAGACTCCACGAACACGGCTCTGTATTTGTGGATGTGGTGCTGCAGCACGCTTCGCTTGTCTTTCCTTCCCTCTGACACCAGCTTCAGATCTGCCTCCAGCTCAGCGCGCAGGTTGGGTTTGGACATCTCGTAGCCCATGGCGTTGTAACCTACGGGGACACACACACATCTGTCGAGGAAAGGCCCTCGGTGGCTGCAGCCGCATGCAGCGTGTGGTCACACGCACCCTCCACCAGCCCCATGCCCAGCTCTCCAGGGAGAAACCTCTGGTCCGCCGTTAATCCCACGTACATGCGACTCTTGATGGTCTCGATGTGGTCGGCATGGGTGGCGTCTGTGCCTGTCGGAGAGTTTAGAGTTTAGTTTCTCCACTTTTCAAGGTCTTATCATCTCATCTCATCTAGTTCCATCTCGACTAGTTCCGGTTCTCCATGAATACGCACACGTGCTCCTATGTGATGCGTGTGTATCTGCGTGTGCTACTGTACCGATGCCGTGTTTCTCCATCAGCGATATGAGGTCGGCCTCGGTGAGCAGCTGCGGTGGACTGGTCTGTCCGTCCACCATCTCTATGGCAGAGGGCTGGAACTGGGAGCCCTGTTCATACACTGGAATCACCTGGAGCCAACAAAGCGAGTCACCATCTCACATCCAGTCCTCTGTGTGTGTGTGTGTGTGTGTTCCTAAAGCTTTCCGAGGAGCGCCTTTACCTTTGCGCTCCACCTGTCATAGGGGTAAACGTCCAGGTAGTTCCGTGCGATGATCATAAGACCGGAGGTGGAGAATTTCTCCTGGGCGATGTCGATGTCCACCACCGTCTCCTGCCCCAAGGCGTCCTGGGACACACAGGCCAGGAAGTGCCTGACGATGAACTCGTACAAACGTCCTTCGTTGCCCTGAAGAGACGACACAACAGAGAGCCTCCAACATCCATCACACACGAGAGCCAACAAGCCCCGGTGTCCGCCGACGTACCTGCAGAGTGCTGCTGAACTTGGTGGGGTGGATGGGGGGGTGGGCCTGGTCAGAGTTCTTGCCCTGTCTGGGATTGGGACCTCCCGGCTGGTCGAGCACTCGCTGGGCAAACGGCCCCCAGTCGGGGCTCTGAAGCTGCTGCTCCACCAGGGGGCCGAGGGCCAGGGTCGGAGGGAAGATGTTCGTCTCTGTCCGGGGGTAGCTGATCAACCTGCGCAGGACCAATCAGAGCTCGTCTTCAGAGGGGAACGCGTGGAACGACCAGGAAAGCACTCAGAGCTCACGTCCACCCACGAACCCCAATTTGTGAATTTCTCTTGTGAAATTAAACAAAGTCAATTTCCACACAACAAGACTGAACTTGATTCAGTGATGTTCAATGTTTGTCCGGTCAAATATTGACAAGTGAGAGAAACTATTTCCTGTTTTCCAGTTTAATAATTAACTAGGAGAGCGGAAGTGTGGAGGGAGGAGGGGGGGTGACACATAAAGTGGTCATTTACATTGTGGCGTGTATGTGTGCATCGGGGAAGGAACTCCAGCAGACGTTCCAATGAAGTGACGCTAACTGACGATGGTAAATAATTCATGCGGTAATTTACACTGTTCCCCAGCTTATGACACATTCGCACACTGTTCATACTCAAGGGAACGTCGACATGGACTCTGGCGAAGCCGGGATTTGAACCCCTGTCCCCTACTCACCCTTGGGTGTAAAGTTTCTCTGCTATTTTCATGGTCTCTTTGGCGTTTATTCTCAGCTTACGCGACGCCAGCTTCTCCAGTTCCTGTTGAAGACATTGACAGAGATAAACACTGAAAATAACGCTTTGCACTTTGCAGTATAAACGTGCATGGAGCTGCTTTACATTCTTACCACAGTGTCCAAAGGCAGGGGTCTCCATTTGCTCTTAGGCTTGCTGGTTACTGAGGTAACTGTTGCTATGGGATCCTAGAAGTAAAATCAACTGTTACGTCATGTGTAGCTTTTGACATGGGACTGTTCTCTTCCTCTGGAGGTGACAGGTGCAGGGGGAGGACACACGACAGGTCCACGGTGCTGACCAGTAACTACCACTGAATCAGGACGGCCTCCTCCTCCTCCCCCTCCCCCTCCTCCTGCTGCTGCTGCTGCAGCTGCTGGCTGATGACAGCCTCCTAAGCAGCATTTTGGACTGCAGGAGAGCAGTGTTCGTTGGTCTGGTGGGTACATTCATCTGCAGCTGTGAGCATCTTAGCAAAACGAGTCGCCTCCGTTGTGTTTGCTCACAACTGACACTGGGGGCAGACCGTGTTTAAAACGGCAAAATGTAAATACGGAGTGGCACCACACACCGTTTACCTCATCTCATCTCACGTCTGCTAAATTATTCCGTTTCCGGACACACAGCCATACCCTGGAGGTGCACCGCGGAGGAATATTCAGGAATTCAGTTCAGAGCCAATAATCTGTCAGAACACGCTGAAATGACCTCCTGTAAGTTGGATACTGACATGTAACATTCAGCTGCTGTTTATACTGTAGCTTTTGCGTTAATCTTTGTTTTATCCTTGTTTTAATTGTTTTTAATCTTCTGTGTTGTAAAACACTTCGACCTACATGGTTGTGTGAAAGGTAGAATACAAATAATGTATATTATTATTATTGTTTATATTATTGCTGTATATACCGTACATATTATTGTATATTTGTCTGTTAAATACACCCATTTGTATGTATTCCGTATGCATTATTTGTACATTTTCTATACTCTACTTTTTCCCCATTTACAGTCATACTTGTTCATCTGCATATTTCTATTTCTATACATGGTTGGAGTCAGGATCAATTCACATTCTCAGTGCTGCGTAGTTACTGTGCAGCTTCGTCTCCCGTTCCTCCTCCTAGCATGTAAATAGTATGTGAGGCCTGATCGTTAAAGCTTTGGTTGCTTTGAATGCCTGTAGGCGGCTCCATGGATAAGTGAATCCACCCAGCTGTGGGTGCCACAGGTTACAGATGGAGCTAAAACAGCAGATTTTGTATATTCAGCATAAAATTAAAAAAAAAGGCACACAAAGTGCCGCTGCTCCCCCCGGTGTGCATACATGTGAACATCTAGTGTGTGCCGATGACAGTAACACTGGCTCAGTGGTGCAACAACAACCCAGTCCTTAGCAAGCCGTGTGTTAAAACCGTTTGATGCACACATGAACGTTTCTAATGTTCACCTACGGTACAACCTGTCACATGCGCAACATTTAACAGTGCATGAGTAGTGTAACTACAAGTGGACATTTGACGAGGAAAGAAAGCAAAATGAATGATATCAACATTCCTTTCACCTCGTTTAGGGAGTACGTTGACTTTGATGAGTCGGATGTGGCGCGTAGGTGTGCGTTAAACAGTTTTAAATACACCAAGAACATGATTATGAACAGTGACATTTCACCTGAGAAAAGCTACAATATGAAGGCCTGACAACGTGAATGTTTTCAGTAGTAGTGGATGATCTCACAGAATTGATGAACACATTGGTTTTTACGCCTCTTTTATTCTGTTTGATCTCTGGTTTGATTCTCTCTTGAGCTGAATGACTTGAATGAGCGGCGCATACCTCCATGCAGATCTGGTAGAGCACCAGGCACGCTGTGTGGTTGAAGAGACGGTTGCGTTTCCAGCTGAACTCGACAGTGTCCTCCTCCACCTCGTGTAGGACTGAGACGACGTCACAGAGGAGCAGCGGAGTGACAGAATGTTTCAAATCAACATCTGCGCGCGCGTGTGTGTGTGTACGTGGAAGGGTTTGTACCTTTGATCTTGTAAAAAGTCTCAGGTATGAAAGCCTGGATGGCTTTGAAACGTTCCACCACGAAGCCCAGAGTGGGAAACTGACAGCTGCCGTATGAGATCAGCTGATTGGCCAGAGATTCTGGAAAGATCTTCTGCAGGCGAAGCGTCTGGAAACGAGTGAAGGAGGCACCTGCAGGTGATTCGCACAGAAACAGACACAAATTTCTACAAAACATTTCAGCTGAATGACAGTTTAGTGACAGTGTAACTACTGCTCCATGCTGACAACATCTGGTCAACCAGCTTCCACACAACGGAATTTCACTTGTTTTATTGTTAAATTGTGATGATCTGAGCGATTCTGCACCAAAATCAGCCTGAAAATCTTCTGGCTTCTTCTCAGCAATCGTCTCATCAAGGACTTGAGTGTAAGAGTCACTGACTTACCGATCCGCAAGTCCAACTCCTGCCGGACATCAACAGCGTCGCTGATGTTAGCGTCCGGCTCGGTTAGAGTTTCACAAGCTCGGCGAATGGAGTTGGGTGTGATCTCAGAAAACTTGGCCCGAAAGACTTGTAAGTTTGGCTTCACTAAAAACACACACACACACACACAAAAACGACGACCAATTACCGGCAGCCGCATGAGGACAAACATATCGGAAACTAACGATTCTTATAACGTCAATAAAAGCAAAAACCAAATCCAACCATGAAACAGTCAATTGTTGTGTTTTTTTAGATTGTAAAATGAGTTAATAATCATACCTGCTTTGCAGACATCGATGATTTCAAAGCCAATGTTCTCTCCTTCTCTGTCACAGTCAGTCCAGATGACTAAGGCCTGGCACTGCCTTGCCTCCCTCTCCAATGTACGCTAGAAGATCAGAGGAAAGGACGATCCAACAGAGAAGACAGAGGGTTCAGTCAAAAATATCTTTCAAATCTACTGTTCAAGTAATCCTGGTCCAAAAACTGAAACAACCATGACATCAAACATGTCTGTTCCATACAATGTAGCAGCAGAAAGAGTGACAGATCCCACAAGTACACTGAAATACAGAGTGAAGGTTGAATGTTGTTACCCTCAGGACAACAGAAACCAAACATACCTTGATTTGTACCATGTTATCAGGACAATACTTCTCCACCTCTGCATCAAATAACATCACCGGATTGCAACTGTACCTGTGGTCAAACAAGGCCGACATGAGTTAAGACACTAGGGGAAAATGACTTCATGCAAAGACCGCAAACGCCATCAAATGAACAAAACCTAGGAGCGCTTGGTAACTTACCATTTCTGAAACTGAGCTTTAAATTCGAGACCTAGCAAATGTCCTGATACTGACGTCATTGACACGGCGACGTTCTGGGGGTGGATATAATCAGCAAAAAGTATGTCAAACATAAAAAAACAGACATAGAGGTTTCATAATGGTCAGTGGAAACGGGGAAGTTCATTCTTTTACTTTCACATGAACACAACAGAAGTAGTTGCCCTTTCTCTCAGACACATCAGGCTCATCTTTTAGGAAAAACAACTCCTTTTGGATATTAATTCAAATTAGACCATTAACTGTGATATACTATTATAAACTATCTGAGGCAATTTGAACCTTGTCCTATATTAAAGATTCAAACTCTCAAAATTCATCATCATAATCTATACAATTTGTACTTGTGTTCACATACCTGGCCAAAGAGATGATAGTCATACTCGTAGATTTTATTGAACTTTGACAGCCCCTCCCTCTACAAAAAAAAAAGAGGACAGTGAGATAAGAAAAATGAGAAATATTCTGTAGTTATTGTCATAAATATGCTTTGATTTCAGAAGATAGCGTGTATAAAATGTTTAAGAGATTATGAAGATGGATCTGATTCCTTTTGCAATGTGTCAACGTCTGCTTAACCAGCAAAAATTCAAAATCTTTCTAAGAAAATCTGCCTTGTTTCTAATCAAAATGCCCCTTTCTGGTTAAAAAAAAATGGATCAACATCAACTGGAAAAGTGCCTTTTTTTCAGAAAATCTTCATTTGTTTCAAGTAAATTTTTAATCTGCCAACAGAGCAAGTGTTTTTCTTTTTGTCTATTTTGAGTGAAAACTTGCTGGAAACTTGTGAAAATTACTTTTCCTATTATTCAAGTGACTTTTCAGGTGATGTGTCTTATTTTCATTGTGAAGACATTTGATGACCGGAAATGATACACTTTGACCAGAGACAAGACAAATATTCTTGGTAAGATTTTGAGTTGTTGCAGTGTAGTGGTGGTGGTGGTGGTGGTGGTGATGATGATGATGATGATGATGATGATGATGATGATGATGATGATGATGACGTCATTACAGAATGAACTCATCTTGAGTCTAGGTGCTACTACAGCATCTTGACACTGTATCAACAGGTATTCTGTTGTTTGTACGTTGGGAGCTACTTGTGTGCCATGTTACAAGAGTTGCAGCAACATTTCAGTGATCTGCCAGGTATAATATTCACTGGACGTTTCCAAAACACACAACCTGACAGTCTACTGACCGATGGAGTCAGCACAGCAAGGACAGGTAAGAGACGACTAACCCTCCTCGACCTGCCGTTGGACATAATCTCTGAGATGCCTTTCGCTGCATCGTTCTTCTCGGCGACGCAGAGAACCCGCCGGATCTGGCCCCGGCTCCGGATCATGTCTGCCCCTTTCGGTGTGTCCGTGTCCGGCCACAGGACACCCTGCGCGGCACAGAAACACCTCCGCTGGACTCCCGGCCGCTGTAGTCCGAGTCGACGCACAAACTTACCGAGGAGGTTCACTCTCAGCATGCCGGGCTGCTCTCACACGAAGCGGCCGGTCCGCCGGCCAGCCCGGCTACAGTCTCACCGCTGTGTTAGCATGTTAGCTAAGTATGCTACAAAAAGTTAATGAAAACTTGTCACGGTCTGACAAACCGCACAACCGGTTAACCCACTAAAGTACAAAGGTGATGACCTATGAATACATATCAGTCAGTCACATAATGAGCGGTAACATCTACCGACTGCAGTCACACAATGTTTACGAACTCCGCGCCCGCCTGTCAAACACTGCCGTAATCCAATGTCGTGTCGTAACGTGGAAAATTGTCGTAAAAGCCGGATTTCAGCAGCATGGGAGAGCGTTTACATCGTATTACACACAAACTGTATGTTGAAAATAGTCTAGTAGTACTGCAAATACTATACAATATGAAGGCATGCAATAAAAATAAATAATAGTAATAAAACAGGGCAGTCAGGTATTTAAAACAAGTAACATGAAGCAACATTCCAGTGAAGCAGCATCTGGCACTTGCATTGACAGTATTGCACATATTAAATGAAGTGAACAATATTTATTATAGGATATATACAGCAAATAAAGATAATGTATGACGTCACACTAATTACTATGTTTTCTTGTCTACATCGCGAACAAATGTTCCCAATATATAAAACCTGCCTAAAATACAAGTGAACCGCTGTAAGAGGCAATTCATGTGGAACGGACTCGCTCCAGTGCAGTGGTTTTTGTTCCGGGGTGGGTTTCCGACAGACGGGAAGAGGGCTGGTCACGTGACAAGAATACCACCAGCTGGGCAAACATGGCGTCCGCCTCAGAATGTGAAAATGATGTGGGTCGCCTCTGAACGTTCGCGGACGTGTGCACGTCGCCTACGGGGGCTCCGCGTATCTAACAGGAAACGACAGAAAGAAGGCAGAAGTACAGGACGAGCGAGGACATGAAGAGACGGAGAGAAACGAGGATGTGTGATTCCACTCAGCATGAATGAGCTGCTGCCTGCTCGGACGAAGTGACGGGCTCAAGATAATTGCTAACAGAGACTGAATGCATGTCTGTATTTCGTCAGACAAATACCATGTATTCCATGGGCCAACCGTTGACTGCATGGCTTAATTCTGGACTCCATCTTCACTGAGGCCGTTTTTTTTAAAAATAACTACTTATTTATAGCTTTTTAACACATTGACACAAGGACTGAACTGAGCCCGTTTGTAAGTACATATGTTATTTCTTTCTTATTTCCACCTCCGTGTGTGGACCGCGTGCGGAGCACAATGACTAGTCTGACTTCAGACTAGACTAGATTTCCTTATGCCTCGCTCAACAACACCACTATGATCGGCTCGCCGGACGTGGTGGCGTTCACCAAAGACGATGACTATGGGCGGACAGACGGCGACCCCTGGGCTATCCCAGAGGAGTTCTCTGTTCCCGTCCATCCTTTGGCTGACTCCAACCCTTGGGCCAAAACCTCCTACGCCAAGTTCACCAAAGACTTCATTCTCATTTCCGAGTTCTCTGAGCAGGTGGGTCCTCAGCCGCTCCTCACCATCCCGGATGACCCCAAAGTCTGCGGCACCTTCGATCTCAACTACTTCTCCCTGCGCATAATGTCAGTGGACTACCAGGCCTCCTTTGTGGGGCACCCGCCCGGCAGTGGCTATCCACGACTCAGCTTCGTGGAGGATTCGAGGGTGGTGCTGGGCGACTCCAAGGAGGGAGCTTTTGCTTACGTCCATCACCTCACCCTCTATGACCTGGAGGCGCGGGGCTACGTGCGACCCTTCTGCATGGCGTATGTTTCGGCGGATGAGAGGAAAATCATGCTGCAGTTTGAGGAGCTGTCCCTCCGCTTCTCACAGGCCTCAGAGTGTCTGAAGGCTGGGAACAGGAGAGCCTTTGCCAAGGAACTCAGGAGGAAGCTGCAGGACTTGGAGTAAGGCTATGTCCACACATATCAACCCCCCCCCCCCACACACCCACTTCTTTGACATATTGGAAACAATATATACACACTGTAGTTCATGCTCCAGGCCTGTAGGTGGCGCTGAAATTTACCAAAAATGAAGAGAGACTTGCTCCTGGTAGCCGTTTGAGGTGGAGTTGAAATGCAGTTGTCCATAAGCGTATTATCATAGGAGCATAATATTTTGCCGTAGTAACCATAATAGATTCAGTATCTGTAGCACAAATGCAAGCATGTGGTCTGTTGTTGTTGTTGTTTTTGGGAGGGGGGGTGATGACAACATCCAATACGCAAGGTTGTGGATTCCTTGTTCAGACACGAAACCAAGACTTGCGTCTTTGATTTTTATTTGTCCCCCGAGACCAAAAACTGTGTTTTTATAGGGTCCATTTGGACGATCGTGCGCCAAAATAATCTCTTAGACGAAAAGGCAAAACAAAAGCATTGCTGACCTCAATCTTAATCACGTCAACAATGTCCCCAGTGTGAGGTTGGTGTGTGTGTCACATTTTCTGTGTCTCTCCCCCGCCACCTCCCCAGGTACACTCACTCGGTGCTGCAGAGGGAGGAGGGTCTGCAGCGGGAGGCGGGACCTCAGTGCATGTACTCGGCTCACGTGGTGGAGAAGGCCAACGAGCTGGCGAATGTGGAAAAGAGTATTTACGAACACCGAGACCTGCTGAGACAAATCAGCTCCTACGTTCACCGTCCGCGCCGGGACCCTCACGCCGTCGCCTGCCAGATGTGTATGACGGAGTGTTTGACCGAGTACGAGGAGCTGCTGGACAAATATGCCGAGCTGGTCAACCCGGGCAGTCACAACGGGAGAGAGGACGAGGAAGAGGAGGAGGAGGAGGGACGGGGTCGGAATGATGATGGAGGTGGAGAGGAAGGCGCCAAGGAAGAAGATGTCAAACGCAGGCCGTCCTACACGCCACAGCTGATCAAAGCCAAGTCCGCCAAGTGCTTTGACAAGCGCCTGAAGACCCTCCAGGAGCTGTGTGACGAGACCTTCTATGCGGCCACGGTGCAGCTGCTGAAGGAGACGGAGAGGAGTTTCCACGGCGACCTGTGCTACCTGCACACCCGCCGCCTGGACGGGGCCCTTCGCAGAAAACAGGCCGTGACCAACTTCCTGTTTGAGGAAGACTTCCGCAAGGACGACGACGAGGAGGTTAAAGGAGGAACTGCACGGCCGTTCTGTGCTTTGAACCACGCTGTGGACAACAACACACTCTCAGATCCGCTTCCTGTTGTCCTCGGGCCAGAATGTCTCGACCCGTCCTCTGAGACCAGCCACGTCCAGGAGAGTGAGGGCGGTTTTGACGAGAGCCATATTGAGTCCTCGCTGTCGGACCAAACGTTGGGGACCCAGGAGAGTTCAGAGGAGACTAAAGGGAGCTGCAGCAGTGACAAGAGCGGGGTGGGAGTGGGAGCGGGGGCCCAGGGGCAGCAGAACATGGCCGGTACGAACGCTGAGGCTCCCGATCTAGACTCTCCCTCCCCAGATCAGAATACCGACCTGGGGAGGGAGAGTAGTAGTGAAGAGACGGAGACCACTGCTGGGGAGGACACTGGGGACAACAACGGAGACCAGACACCTGTGTCCTTGCTGGAGGTGGTGTCAGAGCTGGAGGCCAGCAGGGGGCGCGAGGGCGCAGCTGACATGTTGGCTCCAGTGGACACAGCGTGTTGTATGGTACAGGAGGGTTTCCTCTACGACGCAAAGGAATCAGCGCCTCACCTGGGCCAAAGCTCCCACCTCCAGCTCCGTGAAGCCCTGGTGGTCAACCAGGAGCCCCAGGCCCTGCTCCCAGTCCAGGAGGACTACGCCGTGGGTTCGTCAGCCGGGCTCCAGCTGCCCGTCGGGCCCCTGGGAGACGCCGTTTCCCGTACCTCTGCGGACGACGGCTCAGACTGCACCATGAGCGCTTCGGCAGGTTCCGATTGGGCCGTCTCGCCTCTCAGCTACGGAGGGATGTTGACCCCGCGTCAGAGGAAGAGGGCCGGCCAGGGGGCCCTGAGGTTCGTGCGACAGTACCCCTTTGCCATGCAAGCTCTGTGGTGTCTGCTGAGCGGCAGAACCCTGGTGGTGCTCGGCGCCGAGGAGGGGAGAGTCCGCCGGCTGGTTGCTGCTCTGGCCCTGTTTGTCCCTGCTCCTGGGAGGTGTGGGGAGAGAATCCAAGCTTGGCTTTCCTGCCCGTTCACCCTTACAGACCTGCAGAGGTGGAAACTTATTGGATTGCAAAGGTATCTACCATTTGTGTTTTTAGCGATTCAAGAGAATATTTGTTTTATTTTTAATCAAAATGTCTAATGTCCAGGCTAAATAGCTATTTATACTCAAAGTAGACAAAGTAAATTGTTTTTGGACAGTCCTTACTTGTTTCAAGTCAAATTTAACTTTAAAAAAAAGTAGAAAAGTGTTTATTATATTGTGTTATTTTTTTCTTATTACAAGCAAATTTAAATTTTCTAAAAACAAGTTACTTTTTCATGTAATGTGTCTTATTTTAAGTGTTAAGATATTTAATGACTAGAAAAATAAAATGATATATAAAATAAATACAATTAAAAATAAAATATAAATGTAAAGAACTACAAATAAGACAAATATTCTTGAGATGAGTTTGAGTTTTCTGCAGTGTGTTTAAAAAGGTCGTGGTAAAAGGACCTGGTAGAAGAGTCAAGAAAGAGACAGATGTTACAAACATTATACACAGAACCTTAGAGTTGTATATTCGTGTTTTGTCTCTATCGCTGGTATCACACTCATCCACGGTTACTCACTGATGAGTCACCGACTATTCACTCTTTTCATCTTCTCATCTCACCGAGTAGGTGTCGACAAAAGAGAGCGTCTGCTATTCATCCCTTCATAACGCAGTAATATTGGTACAAAGGTGATTTTTTTACATTTGTTCTTCCTGAAATGAGGGAAAACTGCAGAGTTTTCACTTCTATTATCAATGACAGAAATCAAACCAGAGGAAGTTTCGTATGTTTGAATTCAGTTCATCAGTAATCTTGAAGTTCAGGAAATTCTTCTTTTCAGGATTGACATGATCGGCAGAATTTCCCCGTCATTTAATCTATTTTTGTGACAAAAACGGACGTCCCACTCTGACAGCTGGGAAAGTCCCATGACACAAACAGGCCAATGACAGTGTAGCGACAAGGTGCTATGCCGGAAGACGCCACTAGCCAACGGCCTATTGTTTGGACATGTACCCACAACGTCCGGCCTTCACGTGTATGTCTAATGCGTTTATTTTATATATTATATATTATATATTTTATATTGTCCATCGCTTCCGATAAGCAGTCGACCACAACTATGAAACACGACTGTCTGCTTCCCCAGCAGCCTCCCTGGTACAATAATCACAGAATTTAAAAAACCTGTGCTCAACTCTCAGCCAGTAAAAATGACTGCCCTCTAGTGGCTTGGAGGGGCACACACCAACATGAATTACACCTGGCTCTTACACACAGTTGTTGGGATTGGGCTTAATGAGTGTGGAACATTGGTAAAGCTGATATTTGAAGGACAAAAAAGTAGGATGTGGACAAATCTTTGTCTTTGTGTGTGTCAGAGTGGCGTCCCCTGCAGGGTCTAGTATGCTGTACTCGCTGTCCCGCTACAGCCGCTACATCTCCATCCTGGACGCCGACCAGAAGACCTTGCGCTGTCCACCGTATCGTGGTGAACTGCTCGCCAACATAGCCGACCACCGCACCTACATCCGCCGTGGCTCCACCTACTTCCTTCACGTGCAGAGCACCCTGTGTCGCCTGGCAGCCAAGGCCTTCCTGCTCAGCTTCACCCACCACCTCCACTTGCCCGTCAGCTCCACGGAGGGGCCAGAGGTCGTGGAGGGCCGCCGCTGCTGCTTCCTGCAGGAGCAGCTGAGGCTGGACGACGACGACAGCCAGATACTGCTCTACCTCAGCCAGCTCGTCACTCAGCAGTACCTACAGCCGGCCACCGGGGGCAGCGCAGCAGCACCGTCTTTTAGTTTTAACTATACGACCAGTGTTTTATACAAAATCTGACATGGGAGGAGGAGTACAGGCGCTGACTTTAGCAGATATTTTGGTTTTTAAACGCTGGAAGAACAAATGTCCTTTTAACTTTAGGACAAACACTCTTTTATCAGCATTGTCGCTCTGATTTGCTTTTTTCTGCTTTTGTCTTTCAAACACTTCTAGCATTCCACATTTGTACCTCAATGTTTCGTTTTAGCAGGTCAGTCTTTATTCATCTCCAAGCCCAACACGTCGTCATCCTGTGAAATTGAGCAGGTGAAACTGACCGCGGCTACTTGTCAGTTTTACCTGTGTCTGGCTGATGAAACTACAAACACTTTTACCAGCGGTGCTGTTAAAAGGTTCATATTCTGTCTATGAAAGCTTTTTTTTTTGTGATAATCCTCCTTCTAAAGACCAAAACCTCTATGAAGTCTTTGTTTTCACTTCCTCTTTCATGTATTTTCCCCCTCTTTTGTTTTTTATATTGATGTGTAAATTATTTCACACACGTTCCTGCACCAGCAGAGGATGTCAGATGTGAATGTTTCCAGTCAGTTCCACGTGACATCGCTGGTCCAAGTCGTCACAGACTGTGACTTCACAGTCAGGAACACTATTTAAGGTAAATGTATCAGATGTCTTAAAGTCAAACGAACGTTTTGTCGTGTCAGCATGAGATCGTCTTGTGCCCGGTTGAATTATCGTATTGATCCAATTTCGGTTTTGTCATATTTGACTCCGACACAATGCGGTTTTACGTTTGCTTTGGTCCCAAACGTAACTGAAGACAGTTCCTTCTCGTCAGTCCTTGTTGGATCTCGTCATCGTTTCAGGAGTTCCTTTTAATTCGGAGCATTGATTCACAGGCTTTCTCCCTGGACATTGTCAGCGGTGTTTGATGGTATCTGTTGCGTGAGCTGTGATTCTGCATGTAGGATCATACTTGTGGCTGCATGGACAAAGTTTAGATGTGAAAGGTCAAACCATGTCAGATCGACGACGTCACGAGGCAAATTGTGGGTGTATCCGTGCGATGCCTCCAGCAGATGTTTTATATAGCGAGTCTACATTTTATGATAGCCCATTATTTCAGATTCTTTGCTGCATGTGGCGTCTTTGTTACACGTTTTCTGCTCAGATTGATTCAAAATGATTGTTCCTCTAATGCAAAAAGGAGAATGTAATCCGAAAAAGCCATACCACAGTGTGCTCAACGTGACCACAGTGTCCTTATGTTGCCATATCGCGTCTGTCCGTGCACCTTTCGTACGACTTCACGTGGCCTCTGAAAGGCGTCAGCGACTTTGATCGTACTTTGTCGTGTAGATAGTCGTTTATTTCGTTAAATTATTTGAATGCATTTCATGTTTTGCACTAGTGCCTGTTTCACACAGGAGAGTTTCTGTCCGGCGTCGCTGTGAGAGGATGGAGGAACAAACTGATGTAACCCTGACAGATCATCATTAAACAGAAAGTGCTCCGACAGATCAGTCCCGGTGTGACTCTCTCTCAGCGATGACCGATGTGTGAACGTCTGACGTGGCTGTGAATGTTTCCCTGCTGGAGCAGCAGAGTGAGAGGCGGCGGGAGGAAGATGAAGACATAAAATGCAAATATTTAAGTTTACTGATGTTCCACCTCAGGCCGGCTGGAGAGTTGGGGTTTGTTTCTATAGTGATGGAACAAGCTGCCAGAGACAGTAGGACCCAGACGGAATATGACGGTGTTGGTTTCTTCAGTGTCTGACTATATTAAATGATACAATACACTTATTTTAAAAAACTACTGTAGAAATCATCCTTAAGGGCTTAAAGTGCCATTTTTAATACAGAGGATGAAATATACCGATAAATGAACAAAGGGATCCGCACAGCAGCTCACTTCTAGATGGTTTAATTTGAAATCACAAGAAAAACACGCCGAAGCCTTGAACTAAAAGATAACATCAGGAATGACAGGCTTTGTCCAAAAACACGTAATATGAAAACTTCCTCATTTGAGCTTCTCTTGATTAAAATATTTCAAAAACTCACTAAACAAATGCAGTTAATACAATGTGGCCCCTCTCTCTGTATTCAGCGACTGACCACTGAAAAAAGGCCTTTTTCAAACTGAAATACAGAAAATGTTGCTTTGAGTGGTGAGAATGCACATGAGGAGGCTGCTTGAGCTCAACAGGAAACAGACCACATGTCCGAACACTTAGCCTGAACAGCCTCTGCATCCACAGTGGGTGCACTCAATGATCCGCCCCTGTGGAGAGAACAAAGAGCAGGGTTACGACCTCCAGGTCACCGGGTGTTCGATACGGATAACAACAACAACTACCGTGATGAACAATACTTATTCTTTTGCACTATGTATCTTATGCAATGTATATACTGTACAGGAGCTGTTAATTTCACTGCTTGAGCATTTCTGCTTGGATGCTAACTGCATTTGGTTGCAATGTGCAATGACAAAAAGGTTGAATCTATTCTAATTAAACAAAATATCTGAACAACGGAGGTCAAAAACACTACCATGATGCAGTTCCAGCTCAGCTTGTCTCTACTCTGTTTGGTTCCATTCAGGCTCCTTTCCATTACATGTCAGAACTTCTCCAATGTTGGTTCTGAGCACCGCAGCACCAACAGCGTGAAACTGACACGACAGTGTGGGGTTTTTTTTACACCGTGAGGAGGAAAAGCCCCATTAAAGTATGACACACCACTCTAACCCCAAACACGTCCACCAGCTCACACCAGTGCATAGTGGCATTGTCATTTCAAATGATCTGTCTTCAGCAGAAGTCATGAGAGTCTGTCACACTTACAACTTCCAGTTTGCTCTTGGGAACTCGGCAGATGCAGTTGGTTCCAAAGTTGGTGTCTCGTGTTTGGATGCAACGCAGACAGCACAGGTTCTCATAGCCCTGCTTCTTCCACTTGGCAATCAGGTTCTTGTCTGCATAGCCTTCCTTCATACAGTACTCATACAGCTCTGCCAGGACACACACACACACACACAGAGAAATGGATTATTTAAGTAGGAGTTGTCTCTACGCACTGAATTGGATTGTGAAGTTTGGTAAAACAACTGATTTTCCAAACGAGAAGAAAGAGGCGTCAGGTAAATGTGACAGGTTTAAGGTCATTGGATAACTGTGAGGTGAGTTCTAACCCTGCTTACCTCTACTGATTGCTTTTCTTTTATAGAAAAGGTCGTAGATGTATCGACTCCGCTGGTGATGCAGCCTGAAAATTGGCCAAAGGGCCTCCACCTTTCTCTTTCCCTCGTGTGGGTCCGTTTCAGCTACAGGACAAAAACATCCGGTGTGATGACAAGAATAGTGAGGAAACATTGAATAGACTGCAAATAAAGGTCAGAAGCATTCACTGAGCACTATCAACTCATGTCTGTGTATCATATGCATAGAAATATCAAATATCAGCAATAAATGTGTGTGTATGATCATTAGGGGTAGAAGGGTTGTCACTTTGTGGCAACAATCTCCTCACCTAAAAAAGATCCATTTCAGCATGATTATGAACCAAGTCACAAATATCTTGAACAAGATTCATAATTCTTCAGCATCTCTCCCACTCAGAGGCTCCATTCCAAATTAACAGAAAAACTTTGGGATGTAGTGGCACAGGCCCAGGAAAGTCTCAAAAGGGATTGAGACTTGAAATTACAAAGGTAGGTGTCAAACATCGAACTGTGCTGCCTTGAGACTGACGCACCATCTGAGGTGTGTTTTTCATGTCTGACTGTGGTGTAAATGTTGGCGGAGACAAAACAAAGGATGGAGTTGGTTGATGCAGGATTGGATTAGATAGGAACTTTATTAATCCCTCCATTGCGAAAATCCCATCCCAGGATGGCGGGAGCTGCTAGAAAGTTCATTTACAAACCCTGTGGATCATAGGGCACTTAAGTTCCAGATCAAGTGAGTGTTGGTCCACACACACACACCTAGCACACTGAATAATGTATGGATAATCATGTGACTGCTATGTTAAACAGTCCTTCTCCCGACAAAACAGACCAAGAATCACATATAATTGAATACTATTTTGATTTTATCACTATAAGTCGCCACGTCCAAACCAGCGGGGCTATTGACAAACCGGTAATAAATCATGCCACGTACCAGCCGTTTCAATTTATGTGTAGTTGTAACCAAATTAGTTAGTAGTTAAATAAAACACGAAATAAAATTCCTCCGAGCTTTTAGAGGACTAAAAGCTGAAATTCGTTCAATCAGAAACAACAATGCAGCGGCTACAGCACGACGTCCGGGTGTTGTGAGGAGCGTCAAACAAATGGTCTTCTCTTGACTTACCTTCTCTCATTTTCTGATCCAACTCGTCCAAAGTCGGCTCAATGAGCTCCCAGCCGTCTGGTGGAGGCTTCCGACTTCTCTTTACTTTGGGCATTTTCCTGTAGTTTGTGTAAAAAGGAACAACGCTCCTTGTGCGATACTGATGTTTGCGAAACCGTCGTCTCTGGCCTTTGGATATGACGTCACTCGGGGTCCCTTTCCGTCTCGTCTCTTTGAGTCACGTCATCACAAATATAAACATAAACATGCATTTGTTGACAGTCCTTTAAGTGGCACCACTCTCATACAAATTTAGATAAGATAATTTTGTATCGGTAGTTAAATATATAAAAAATCGCTCCAGATGCCTGCTCTCGTTCATGGCATATTGCATCACTTTAGGATACGAATTCATTGCCTGAATAGAAATTTTAGAAAATGTTTATTTATTCTTTATTTATTTTATTATGGATTCGTTTTTTTAAGTTAATATCGTGTAATTTAAAAAGTACTGTACATTATTTATGTAATAGGAGGAGCTATGGATGCATTATCTTTGGAACATGTTCTATTTTAAGGATTTGTATTCAGGCACATCGACCACGACTAAATTCGAGTACTGTGTGTTGCTCACCACCTCTGTAAGTTTTGACAGCTGTCACCTCGTTGTGTTTCAGTCACATTCATGATTCTTGTCTGTTTGTACTCACTAGGAAAATTGTATTGAAGGATTCGCGTGTCAAAATGCCTAAAGGAGGTAAGATCCGATAACATGTGACTGTACGGTGAAATTATGTTTTGTGTATCTGTTAGCATCATGCTAGCCACCCTGTAGCCTGCCGGGTGTTCCTCACACACTACGTAGAGTCCCTTTGGTGGCGTCAAAGGAGATTACACAGGCAATGATTGTGTCATGGTGTGTATTAAAACAACCAGGGAATTCCGTCGATCGGTGTGCGATGTCGCTGTCGATCTGTTATTGCAGGTAAGAAAGGTGGCCACAAGGGTCGCATGAGGACCTATACGAGCCCAGAGGAGATCGATGCTCAGATGAAGGCGGAGAAGGAGAGGAAGAAGGTGCGTCTACAACATTTATTCACTTACATTACTGGAGACAAAGGTCTGTATGTACGAATGAAATATTCGTAATTACAATATGAACAATCAGTTCTGCAAAAACCTAGTTTATACGTTTAATAATATCATTTTGGTCCTGATTTAGTACATGAATGTTAATTGATGTGATGAGGGATTTAAAAGGAGTTTGACAGTAGTCAGTGTTGATTGCTGATGTAAGTACAAACACAGAAACACTTGAAACAGTTCAGAACATTCATTCAATAATTAAAAAAGGCAAAGGGGCAAAGTAATCTCATGCAATGTAAGGTAATGACGTGTAATTAGTAACATTACTTAATGTTTACATTGCTGTTACATTTTAAGCAGGGTAATCAATTATATTTCCAAAGTAACGGTTTCTGCTTTCCTAAGGTCACAGCAAGTCATTCTGAAGCCGTTTTCAGAGCTGTGCATATTTTGCTTGTAGTAGTTGTTCGACACTGTGGTAAAGAAGGATTCCAAACCGTGCACACAAGTATTTTCTGCAGTGTATTTTGTAGAATCTAACTTGATAATCGTCTCCAGTATGCATCCTTTATGTGCCGTAGGACGAAGAAGAGGGGGAAGGTGCTGCTCAGAACGACACGGCTGAAGATAAACTTCCAGCATCTGGATCAGATGACAGTGATGACGAAGGTTCCCTGGTACTGGCGCTCTAAATATATTACTCCCCTTCTCTATGACACACAAACATGCACACACACACACACACACACACAACCTTTAGAATCCGTTATTGTCATGTACGGAGTGCAACAGTACAAGTAGAAGGCTTTAGGAATAACTCACATAAGATTAAATTTCAAAAATAACATAATATATGTAAGAAATAAGATAAGTTATTTACATTTTTAGCAACAGAATATACTGAATACTGACTTTATTTAGCCCTTGAGTTCCCTCAGGAAATTGCTGAACATGGACGATAGTATGACTTTAGTAGTGTGACATATGCCATGTTGTATGGGCACCTAATTTTTTCATTTTGTTTTTACAGAGAAGGAGAGCAGGTGTGGAGGGTTTGATAGAAATTGACAACCCCAACAGAGTGGTGCAGAAATCCAAAAAGGTGGTGCAGATTGAGCTGGACGAGCCCAAGCAGTTGTCGAGGAGAGAGAGGTTTGTGTTTCTCCAAGCGTCAGTATCAGTCACTCACACTCAGACCAGATGAAGTGGCTGCTGATTAGCACAGGAACAATGTAGTCGTCTTTCCACATGTTACTTTTTAGCGGCATTTTCATCTATTGGCCCATCTTAATGCACACGCTTCTGCACAGGGAGGAGATTGAGAAGCAGAAGGCAAAGGAGCGTTACATGAAGATGCACTTAGCAGGGAAGACAGACCAGGCCAAAGCTGATCTTGCCCGCCTTGCTATTATCAAGAAACAGAGAGAGGAAGCAGCAAGAAAGAAAGAAGAAGAGAAGAAAGGTGGGTGACTACTACAGCTAAAAAAAAAGTAATAATCACATTGTGCTAATGGCATTAAATGCAGGTACAAAACATTGAAGTATTAAAACTGCAGAATTTATAACCTGATTCTGATTTCTTGTCAATATTACATCTGTTTGTCAAACTTATTTGTGATATGATTAGATCATCAGCGAACTACTCCTCTGTATCTCATTTTCCAGCAAAAGATGCAGCGGCGGCGGCGTCTAGAGGAATAAACTCCCTCTCACTGAAATGATGCAGAGCCACTGGAATACAGTAATGGACTGGCACTATTTCACATCATTGTAATTTATTACCATTAGGAAAACGGCTCCAGTGACACCAGTGGAGACGCATCGAATCCTTGGTTCCTCCTGGAAATAAAGCTGCAGTTGAGATCACATCGGTCCTCACATACAGTTTGAACGAACCCTTGTGCTTGTACCTGACGTTAAGAATGGCAAACATATCATACAGTTTTAACTTTGCTAATTTTGTTTTGCCATTACATTTCTTTTGGATTTTACATTGTATATAACTGAGTCATGAACATAATGCAGAGTAATATAAAAACAGTGAATATTTGTTCTTTGTGTCTTTTTTTGTCAGCTGAGAGAAATGTGACTATATAAATACGTGTTTTTTTGTTTGTTTGTTTTTCGTTTTATTCAGGCCACTGTCTGAGAACATTGAAGAACATTGTTCTGTGGAGTTTGTATTTCCTGTGTACTGCACCGGAGAGACTGCAAAAGTAGTTTCGTGTTATTCAAGCAGGTGGCGGTAATGCGCCTTTTGCGCCGGATGCCGACCTCCATTTTAAGACACGAAGAAGACTGAGGAGGTCGGGAACGCTCTGTGATTGGCTGGAAGTTTGGCGGACTTTGGTCTCCATCGATACCCACTTCTCCAGTTGCTGCGTAGTGCGTCGAATCTTGACGGGTGTCAGCGGCGGGAGCCTCGTCAGTCAGCAGGTGGGCTAGCCGTCAGAACATTAGTATTACTCTAAGCAAACATGACGTCACAGTGCAGCTAGAAACATATTTCCAGTAATACGGACTTGTTGGAGCACTCCGTCGACTTGTTTGTTCTTCCTGTGAATCTTTTTATCGGGCTGTTAAGACACTCGCCTGTGACGTCCGAAGTAACAAGCTAGTTAGAAAATGGTAATGCTCAGCCAGTTTACACACCACGGTTCTCTCGCCTTCCTGTGTCAAACAGTTTCTGTTTCTCTTTTCGCTAGGGCCAGGAACAAGATCATGTTTTAGCAGCGGATCGAAAAATGTTTCCACGGAAGCTCCTTCCTCTCATCGAAAATTGAGATATTATGTCGTATTATGAGATGAGTTCTCCTAATTGTGAGAAGACAGATTTGAACTTCCGTGATAGGCATGTAGACAAACACTACAATATTTCCATCTCTGTCTATGTGCGCAGGGACCGTCTAAAAAGTGTCTCGTAAGTTTATCGTAATTATGAGATGCAATGAGCTTCCGGATGTTTCTTACGCGAGCATACAGTTATATATAAAAAGCATGTGGTCGGAGCAGACGAGCCACCTTTGGTAATAACACGGTTAGAGTAAACAGTATCTGGTGGTTGTACGCGTGACGGGGTGATGTGACCCGTGAGTCGTTTCTTTTCGTCCAAAGTTTAACCGATGCTGTCGAATGACGCCATTGACGAAGTGTGTCAACAAATGTCCTGAAGAGAACCTTTGTCATGCTGCAGTTGCCTGTGTATATTCTAGCAGAAGAAAACTATACAGTTTGATCTTTTCGATTAATCGACGAATCCGTGCATTAATCGTTGGGAGAGTCGGCCGTCATGCAGTCTGGTGAGAGGCTGTGGGCTGCAGAGGAACTGCACACTTCGATTTTTCTTCATTAACAGAATATGTTAGCAGTATGTTCAGTGTATGCACAGTAGCTGTGATTCTTACCACCCTCTTCTTCAGACCTTCACTTCCTACGACCAGAGAATCAACAACCATGTCTGTCACCAACGGCCACAATATGAACAAAGACACATGGGAATCGCACAACAGGATGATGTTGGAACCTCTGTCCGTCAGCGACTCAGAGGTACCGCACACGTTTAAATGTGAATGGACCACTCAGGACAGATGTTCTTCTTTTATGATAAATAAATAGATAAAGATAGAACTTTAAACAAACAAACGGGGACAGATGTTCTTCAAAGGTCTGAGCAGAGTGTCATGGAGTGTTGCCTTTGTGTTTCAGGTGTTCTCCATCATAAAGAAAGAGAAGCACAGGCAGACGTATGGGCTGGAGTTGATCGCGTCTGAAAACTTTGCAAGCAGAGCCGTTCTGGAGGCTCTGGGTTCCTGTATGAACAACAAGTACTCTGAGGGATATCCTGGTCAGAGGTACAAGAACACGCCGAGTGTGTGAAATGTTTGACTGCAGTCTGTGTCAGGGGTTCAGTATCCACCCGATGACTGCTGAAGACCCTCTGACCCCTGACCTTCAGGTACTATGGTGGTACAGAGCATGTGGACGAGCTGGAGAGACTCTGTCAGAAGAGAGCGTTGGAGGTCTATGGTCTGGACGCCGAGAAATGGGGCGTCAACGTGCAGCCCTACTCCGGTATCACACGCCGTTTTTCCATTTCCTCTCGTCTCCCGTCCCTCAGAACCTCCCCCTCCCGATGACTTTACGTACCTCTGTTGTGGCGTCTCCACCAGGTTCACCTGCTAACTTTGCTGTCTACACTGCTGTCGTGGAGCCCCACGGCAGGATCATGGGTCTGGACCTTCCCGATGGAGGTCACCTGACGCACGGCTTCATGACCGAGAAGAAGAAAATCTCAGCTACGTCCATCTTCTTTGAGTCCATGCCATACAAGGTACAGAACTTACTGCATGTGACCCTCAAGGTCTTTGTCGTCATCGTACGTTCCACATCCAGAAGAAAAGGGGAGAGGGTGGGGGGGTCAACCTTCACATACTTGAAACATATAATGGTAAAAATGAAATGTCTTAAGATCAGTTAATGGGTGAGAAACGGTTACTTAGTGGTAAGGAGCTTAAAGGAGTCAGTTTTCTGTCTGTTTTCAGTTGTTTCAACAACATCGTCATGTAGATTGTGCATTCACTCCTCCTGACTCAAGTCATGGTGTTGTTGTGGTGCCCAGAGGAGCCACGGGACACATACTTGCACAAATGAAGGAGACAATTGGATAATGAAGAAGTAGTAGTACTGAATCTACTAGGACTAAAGTCAAATAACAGAACTCGTCACATTTACAACTGAAACAGCATTTTTAGACAAACTAAGTCCACTTGCCTACGATTGAACTCAGCAAGTACATTTGGGCTCGTTACTTCTTGACAGGGAATGTAACAAGATAAATGACGTTATCCACGTTATCAAAGTGTTATGAGTTCTGTGTGCTTGGCGTTGGCCCGAGGATCCTCGTGGCACCAATGTAAGACCAGATAGAGACAGATAGATACTTTATTCATGGTGCGTTATTTTGTTTTAATTCCTTCATATAGGTGACTATTTTATATATAACCATTACGCAGTTGAGCAAGATATCCAATCACACAATCTGTGTAGTTGTTTTTGGTGTGGATCTGACCCGACAAGGTGTTGTGGCTGTAGGTGAATCCAGAAACTGGCTACATTGACTATGACAGACTGCAAGAAAACGCACGGCTGTTCCACCCCAAACTCATCATCGCAGGTACACACACACACACACACACACACACGTGCTTGTGTTGTCGCTGTCCTGTCCTTGTTGGACATGTGATAGTTGGTTTCACCACATCATGGAGGACGACCTGTGTTTCTTCTCCTTCTCCTACAGGAACAAGCTGCTATTCCCGCAACATTGACTACGGCCGCATGAAGCAGGTGGCTGCCGAGAACGGGGCGTACCTGATGGGTGACATGGCTCACATCAGTGGACTGGTGGCTGCCGGGGTGGTGCCCTCTCCCTTTGAGTACTGCGATATTGTTTCCACGACAACACACAAGACGCTGCGAGGCTGCCGAGCTGGACTGATCTTCTACAGGAAAGGTAGAAACGGAAATAGTGCAGCAGTCAGCTCTTGGTTAGTCGACCGTGATTTGATTTGAACATGTTCTGCTGCTTTCTTTTGTCCTCTGGAGGCGTGAGGAGCGTGGACGCTAAGGGGAAGGAAATCCTCTACAACCTGGAGTCGTCGATCAACCAGGCTGTGTTTCCAGGGCTGCAGGGAGGCCCTCACAACCACGCCATTGCAGGTACACCACCTCGTCACGCTCCCACCTTTTTGTGCGACGCACATTTTCATCGGCTGTGTGTCGCCAGGTGTTGCTGTGGCCCTCAAACAAGCCATGACGCCGGAGTTCAAAACCTACCAGACTCAGGTTCTTGCCAACTGCAAAGCTCTGTCCAGTGCCCTCATTGATCACGGCTACAAGATCGTCACTGGTAAGGGGCCCCCTACAGGCACACCTCAGCTTCTGTTTCCTCCGTCTGGTCTGCATGTGCCCGTTGGCATGTGGCATGACGTGTCCCTGCCTGATGGAGCCCTAAGCCCCGCCCACTGCTGCAGCAGGCAGCCTGTTTATGTGACTTTCATTTGGGGTCACCGGAGACGGCTTTTTCCAAGTAGAGGGATAGATTTACATGTATACATAGATAGGTAGGTAGATAGATATACACACATAGATATAGATAGAGACAGATATGGATATATACACACACGCACATGTTGATGTCGATTCATGTATTTTCTTCTGCTGCC
>CAAKHB010002805.1:60240-93751 GCA_901007665.1 Aeoliscus strigatus | reverse complement strand
CGATAATGATGACGACGAAAATGGTGAAGACGATGACGAAAATGATGTCGAAAATGATGACGACGACGATGTAAATGATGATGTCGAAAATGATGACGACGATGAAAATCATGACGACGACGATGAAAATCATGATGAAAACGACCACGACGACAACAACGACGAAAATGATGACAACGATGACGAAAAGGATGACAACGACGAAAATGATGACGACGATGACGAAAACGATGACGACGACGACGAAAATGATGACGACGACAACAAAAACGTCGACGACGAAAAAACGACGACGACAAAAAATGACGACGACAACAAAAATGATGACGGCGATAAAAACGACGACGACGAAATTGATGACGACGACGACGAAAATGATGATGACGACAACAAAAATTATGATGACGACGATTAAAATGATGACGACGAAAATGGTGACGACGATGACGAAGTCGAAAGAAAATGATGACTACGACGATAAAAACGATGACGACGAAGATGATGACGACGACGATGAAAATGATGATGTCAAAAATGATGACGACGACGATGAAAATCATGATGAAAACGACAACGACGACAAAAATGATGACAACAATGACGAAAAGGATGACGACGACGAAAATGATGACGACGACGACGAAAATAATGGTGGACGATGAAAATGATGACGGCGACGATGAAAATGATTATGATGATAATGATGACAACGATAATGATGACGACGACGATGAAAATGATGATGACGGCGACGACGAAAATGATGACAACGAAAATTATGAAGACGACAACGTCGAAAATGATGACGACGACAACGCCGAAAATGCTGACGACGACGACGAAAACGATGAAAACGATGACTACAACGATGAAAACGATGACGACAACGATGAAAATGATGACGACAACGACGATGAAAAAAATGATGACGACGAAAATGAAAATGATGACGACGAAAATGAAAATGACGACGACGACGTCCAAAACGATGAGACGACGACGATTAAAATGATGACGACGACGTCAAAAACGATGACAACAACAACGATGAAAACGATGACGACGAAAACCACGTCGAAAACAATGACGACGACAAAAACGATGATGACGAAAATGATGACAACGGCGAAAATGATGACGACGACGATGACAACGATGACGACGACGAAAATGATGACGACGACGACGAAAATAATGGTGGACGATGAAAATGATGACGGCGACGATGAAAATGATGACGGCGACGATGAAAATGATTATGATGATAATGATGACAACGACGATGAAAATAATGATGATGACGGCGACGACGAAAATGATGACAACGAAAATGATGAAGACGACAACGTCGAAAATGATGACGACGACAACGCCGAAAATGATGACGACGACGTCCAAAACGATGACGACGACGATTAAAATGATGACGACGACGTCAAAAACAATGACAACAACAACGATGAAAACGATGACGACGAAAACCACGTCGAAACAATGACGACGACAAAAACGATGATGACGAAGACGACGCCGAAAACAATGACGACGAAAATGATGACAACGGCGAAAATGATGACGACGACGATGACAACAATGATGACGACGACGACGAAAATAATGGTGGACGATGAAAATGATGACGGCGACGATGAAAATGATGACGGCGACGATGAAAATGATGACAACGATAATGATGACGACGACGATGAAAATAATGATGATGACGGCGACGACGAAAATGATGACAACGAAAATGATGAAGACGACAACGTCGAAAATGATGACGACGACAACGCCGAAAATGATGACGACGACGACGAAAACGATGACGACAACGATGAAAACGATGACGACAACGATGAAAACGATGACGACAACGATGAAAATGACGACAACGACGATGAAAAAAATGATGACGACGAAAATGAAAATGATGACGACGACGACGTCCAAAACGATGACGACGACGATTAAAATGATGACGACGACGTCAAAAACGATGACAACAACGATGAAAACGATGACGACGAAAACCACGTCGAAAACAATAACGACGACAAAAACGATGATGACGAAGACGACACCAAAAACGATGACGACGATGACGAGGAAAATGATGACAACGGCGAAAATGATGACGACGACGATGACAACGATGACGACAACGACAATGACAATGAAAATGATGACGACGACGACTTCGAAAACAATGACAACGACGACGATGAAAATGATGACGGCGACGACGAAAATGGTGACGGCGACGACGAAAATGGTGACAACAATGACGAAAATGATGATGTCGAAAATGCTGACGACGAAAATAGTGAAGACGATGACGAAAATGATGACGACGACGCTGAAAATGATTACGACGACGACGAAAACAATGTCGACAACGCCGAAAATGACGGCGACAAAAATGAAGACGACGACGACGAAAATGACGACGACGACAACAAAAACGTCGACAACGATAAAAATGAAAAAAACGAAGACGACAAAAAATGACAACGACAACAAAAACGATGATGACGGCGATAAAAATGACGACGACGACGAAAATGATGACGACGACGACGAAAATGATGACGACGACAACAAAAATTATGATGACGACGATTAAAATGATGACGACGAAAATGGTGACGACGATGACGAAAATGATGACGACGTCAAAAGGAAATGATGACGACGTCGAAAGAAAATGATGACGACGACGATAAAAACGATGACGACGAAAATTATGACAACGCCGACGAAAATAATGACAACGACAACAAAAATTATGACGATGACGATGAAAATGACGACGACGAAAATGGTGACGATGACGAAAATGATGATGTCAAAAATGATGACGATGACGACGACGATGAAAATGATGATGTCGAAAATGATGACGATGACGACGACGATGAAAATGATGATGTCGAAAATGATGACGATGACGACGACGATGAAAATGATGATGTCGAAAATGATGACGACGACGATGAAAATCATGATGAAAACGACAACGACGACAACGACGACGAAAATGATGACAACAATGACGAAAAGGATGACAACGACGAAAATGATGACGACGACGACGAAAATGACGACGACGACGACGAAAATGACGACGACGACGATGAAAACGATGACGACAACGATGAAAACGATGACAACGATGAAAATGATGACGACAACGGCGATGAAAAAAATGATGACGACGAAAATGAAAATGATGACGACGACGACGTCCAAAACGATGACGACGACGATTAAAATGATGACGACGACGTCAAAAACAATGACAACGACAACGATGAAAACGATGACGACGAAAACCACGTCAAAAACGATGACGACGACAAAAACGATGATGACGAAGACGACGCCGAAACGATGACGACGATGACGACGAAAATGATGACGACAACGAAAGTGATGACGACGACATTGAAAATGATGACGACAACGATGGCGACGACGAAAATGATGACGACGATGACAACGATGAAAATGATGACGACAACGACAATGAAAATGAAAATGATGACGACGACGACGTCGAAAACAATGACAACGACGACGAAAATGATGACGACGACAATGAAAATGATGACAACGATGACGACGACAAAAATGATGACGACAACGACGTCGGAAACAATGACAACGACGACGAAAATGATGACGACGATGACGACGTCAAAAATGATGACGACGACAAAAATGACGACGACCAAGAAAACGATGACGACAACGATGAAAATGATGACGACGAAGACCACGTCGAAAACGATGACGACGCCGACGACAAAAACGATCACGAAGACGATGAAAATGATGACGATGCCGAAAACGATGACGACGAAGACGATGAAAATGATAACGACGCCGAAACCGATGACGACAAAGACGATGAAAATGATGACGACGATGACGACGCCGAAAACGATGACGATGAAAATGATAACGACGATGACGACGCCGAAAACGCTGACACGACGAAAATGATGACGCCAACAACGACAAAAAAGATGACAAAAACGAAGGCGACGACAAAAATGACGATGACGATGAAAATGATGACGACAACGAAGACGAAAATGACGACAAAACGATGATGACGACGACAAAAACGATGATGACGATGACGTCGAAAATGATGACGGCGACAAAAACGATGACAAAAAAGAAGGCGACGACAAAAATGACGACGACGACGAAAACGCTGACGACAAAAACGAAAACGATGACAAAAACGAAAACGATGGCGAAAATGACGACGATGACAATGAAAATGATGACGACAACGATGATGACGACGACAAAAACGATGATGACGATGACGTCGAAAATGATGACGACGACGAAAATGATGACAACGAAAATGACTACCACGATTAAAACGACGACGACAACGAAAATGATGACGACGAAAATGATGACGTCGAAAATCATTACGACGACGTCGAAAATCATTACGACGTCGAAAATGATGACGATAACGAAAATGACGACGACGATGAAAACGATGACGACGACGACAAAAACGATGATCACGAAGACGATGAAAATGATGACGACGCCGAAAACGACGACGAAGACGATGAAAATGATGACGACGATGACGACGCCGAAAACGATGACGACGAAGACGATGAAAATGATGACGACGCCGAAAACGATGACGACGAAGACGATGAAAATGATGACGACGCCGAAAACGATGACCACGACGAAAATGATGACGCCGACAACGACAAAAACGAAGGCGACGACGAAAATGATGACGCCGACGACGACGAAAACGATGACAAAAACGAAGGCGACGACAAAAATGACGACGACGACGAAAATGATGACAAAGACAATGAAAAGGATGACGACAACGATGACGAAAACGACGCCGAAAACGATGACCACGACGAAAATGATGACGCCGACAACGACGAAAACGATGACAAAAACGAAGGCGACGACGAAAATGATGACGCCGACGACGACGAAAACGATGACAAAAACGAAGGCGACGACAAAAATGACGACGACGACGAAAATGATGACAAAGACAATGAAAAGGATGACAAAGACAATGAAAAGGATGACGACAACGATGACGAAAACAATGACGACGAAGACGATGAAAATGATGACCACGATGACGACGCCGAAACCGATGACGACGAAGACGATGAAAATGATAACGACGATTACGACGCCGAAAACGCTGACCACGACGAAAATGATGACGCGGACGGCGACAAGAACGATCACAAAAACGCTGACCACGACGAAAATGATGACGCCGACGGCGACAAAAACGATGACAAAAACGAAGGCGACGACAAAAATGACGATGACGATGAAAATGATGACGACAACGAAGACGAAAATGACGACAAAACGATGATGACGACGACAAAAACGATGATGACGATGACGTCGAAAATGATGACGACGACGAAAACGATGACGCCGACGGCGACAAAAACGATGACAAAAACGAAGGCGACGACAAAAATGACGACGACGACGAAAACGACAACAAAAACGAAAACGATGACGAAAACGATGGCGAAAATGACGACGATGACAATGAAAATGATGACGACAACGATGATGACGACGACAAAAACGATGATGACGATGACGTCGAAAATGATGACAACGAAAATGACGACCACGATTAAAACGATGACGACAACGAAAATGATGACGTCGAAAATCATTATGACGACGACGTCGAAAATCATTACGACGACGTCGAAAATCATTACGACGACGTCGAAAATCATTACGACGACGTCGAAAATGACGACGACGATGAAAACGATGACGACGACGACAAAAACGATGATCACGAAGACGATGAAAATGATGACGACGACGAAGACGAAAATGATGACGGCGCCGAAAATGATGACGGCGACGAAAATGATGACGGCGACGGAAATGATGACGACGACATGAAAATGATGACGACAAAGACATCGAAAAAGATGACATAGACGACGACGACCAAAATGATGACGACGACGATGAAAATGATGACGACAACGATGAAAATGATGACGAAGACAACGTCGAAAACGATGACAAAGACAACGTCGAAAACAATGAATTCAGTCGCTATCACTAAAAAGTAAAACACTGAGAACCAGAAAAGCCGGCATAGGACACGGGTGTAGAATGAGGGCAGGTTCCACACAGAAGCATCAATCAGAGGCTCAGACACTGACTTTCCAGAGGTGTTGTTGGAGATCTCATCAGACAGCTCGTCTCTCTCCTGCTCAGCATGTCGACGGGCTCGTTCTGACGCCGCATGGTCCTGCGCACACAGACACACACACATCGTTTTTGAGACACCACGGTCCTGAGGACCCGTTGGGTCCGGGCAGAGACCAGCTCACCTCCTGCAGCTGTAAGATCTCCGCCTCCAGGCCCTTGAGCTTCTTCTCGTTTTCTTTGGACTGAGTGAAGATCTCGTCTCTGGAGGCTCTGGCCTCCTCCAGCTCCCGTTGGTAGTCCTTCATCTGAGCCTGTGGGGACACTGGCCGAGCTCAGTGTGTCCTCAGAGGACAGGTGTGTGTGTGTGTGTGTGTGTGTGTGTGTACCTGAAGCTTGCGGAGCTGCTTGATGGCCTCGTCTCTTCCTTTGTTGGCGGCCTCAATCTGTCCCTCCAGCTCGTTCAGGTCCATCTCCAGCTTCTTCTTAGCGGCCACAGACAGCGTCCTCTGCTTCCTCTCGTCCTCCAGCTCCACCTCCATCTCACGCACCTGACAGCCGAACGACACCGACGTCACCTGCTGACCTACCCCGTCTCGAGAGGAAAGAAGACCAGCCCGTCCACCGTCGGTGCACCTGTTTGACCAACGCCCTCTTCTTCTCGTCGCCCTGCTCGTCTCTGGCCTGCAGGTCTCGGTCAAACTGAGCCTTCGTCGCCTGCATGTTGACCTCCAGACGTAGTTTGGCGTCCTCGGTGGCCTGCAGCTCGTCCTCCAGCTCCTCCAGCTGAACCCGCATCTCCTCCACTTGTTGCTCCAGCGTGCGTTTAGACTTCTCCAGCTCGTGGACCTGAGGAGGAAAGGAACAGGAACAGGTCAGCTGAGGGACCAACAGTGACATCTAGTGGTGAACGTACACACTACCACACAGTGACAGTCCCTGTTCAGGTCAAAGGTCAGAGGTCCCTCACGTTTTTGCCCACATCGTCCTTTGAGCTCATCAGATCCTCCATTTCTGCTCGGAGCTGCTTGTTGAACCTCTCTAGCTCCTCTTTGGCCTCCAGAGCCTCCTCCAGAGCTCTGGCCATGGACAGAGCTTTGGTGTCCTTCTCTCTGGCCTCTGCCTCTGCGCGGTCACGTTCCTCGGCGCAACGCGCTGAGATGGTCTTCTCCTCCGCCAGCATCTGTCAGACAAAGCAAGAAGGAGAAAGCATTAGAAAAAAAACAGTTGGTCACATTGACAAGTCGATTTCAAACAAACAAACCTGGTCAAACTTCTTCTGCTTCTTCTCCAGGTTGGACACGATCTGTCTCTGGTGGTCCAGGTCCACCATCAGGTCGTCCAGCTCCTGCTGCAGTCGGTTCTTGGTCTTCTCCATCTTGTCCATGGCCATGGTCTTCTCCTCCAGACGCTGGCTGCTCAGCTCCACGTCCTTCTGGAGTTTTCTCTTCACCTCGTCCAGGTTCTCCATTGCTCCTGCGTCCTCCTCCAACTTCTTCTTCGTCTCAAACAGCTGCAGAGAGATCAAAGGCTCATCAAAGTCTGTGTGTGGGACCTGGCTGAAGGGAACACACGAGCTGCAGACGACCAGAGGAGTTCGTCCTGACGTACCTGAGTCTGAACAGTCTGCAGCTGCTTCTCCAGGTTGCGTCGAGCCTCCTCGTCCTCCTCCTGCTGCTCCAGCAGAGCGTTCTTCTCCTCCTCCAGCTGACGCACTCGACTGCCCAGGTTCAGTTTCTGACGCGTCTCCTCCTGCAGCAGCTCCTGTGCAGCAGCAGAGCAGGAGGGACGAGGACACGTTAATACATTCGGTCTGTGTGTGTGTGTGTGTGTGCGTTGGACGTACACCTTTATTCATTATGATTGTTATTCTAATACTTCAGCTGGTTTCATTTGTTGTAACAGTTCACTCATTCATTCAATGGGATGTTTCTGATTGGGATGGAATCAGTGGGGATCGTTTCACGTTCCTGTTGTAGACTGATGGAACATGCCGGGTTGGTTGGAGAGTCAGTTTCACACAAACGTGAAGCTGTGACTTCAGAGTGATCCTCTGTGTCCCCGGTGTCCACAGGTCCGTCCTACCTGGGTGTCCTGCAGTTGGCTTCCCAGCCCATCAGCATCTTTGGCCAGTTTGATTCCCTTCTTTTCTGCTGCCTCCAGTAACGCCGACACGTTGTCCAGCTCCATCTGCCGACACACGAACCATCAGTCTTATAGAAAAAAAAACTCCATCTGCTGAAGAGCGTGTGGCTGGACCAACCTGCAGTTTGTGTGAGCGCTCAGCCAGCTCCGCCTTGGCTCGCTCCACCTCCGAGGCTCTGGCCGTCAACTCCTGCAGCTGCACCTCCACTTTCTTCCTCTTGTGTTCCGACTCGGACTTGGTCTGTTGGAGACTCTTCACCTCACACACCAGCTCTTTGTTGTCGTTCTCCAGACTCTGCTTGTTCTTCTCCAGGTTGGACTTGAACTGTGAACACACACACACACTCATCAAACACTGTGGACCGCTGACAGGAAGTCATCCGAAGTAATCAGGGGTTTTATTAAGACTTTTCTCCTCAGCCATCATCAGCTCATCTCTGGGATCCCGTTTGTCCACTAGAGGACACTGTGGGACATTGTAGGACACTGTAGGAGAGGTGTGTCCACTGAGGACAGCCGCTCACCCTCTTGGCCTGCTCCAGCTGTTCAGACAGTTCCTCCAGCGCGCTGCTGTGTCTCTGTCTCATGTCCTGGATCTGGGCCTCGTGGTTCCTGGTCTCCTCGTCGATGGTCTTCTTCAGCTCCGCCACCTCCTGTTCTCGCTTGGTCCTGGAGACAAAAGGTGCGGGTGAGACTGGACGTCACCATTCTACCAATCGTCTTCCACGTGATGTGCACCTCAGTTCCTGCTGGGCGGCCGTGGTGTCCAGCGTGTCCTCCAGCTCCGTCTTCAGAGCCTCCAGCTCCTCACTCAGGTCCCTCTTCAGTTTTTCAGCTTTACTCCGACACATCTTCTCTGACTCCAGATCCTCCTGGAGCTCGGCGAGCTGAGCCTGGAGCTCACGAACCTGCTTCAGGGCGATGTTCTTCTGAGACGCCTCCTCGTCACTCCTAGAACGAGACGCATGGTTTAATGTGTCCGACTCGTCATCGCTGACTACGTCTCTTTCCCTTTAAATTCATCTATATCTACTTCACAACGAACATCATCAACGACTCAGTGACCAACAGCGTTATGCCCATCAAGGAGCTGATGTTCTACTGCCCATCTCCTCACAGCAGTTAGATTCTTTTCAAATCTTATTTCTCTGTTTCATTCTATTCTATCATTTACTGCTATTGTTCCAGTAATTTACATTTGATGTCTTCACATCTTCACTCTGGTGTTTCCTCCGCCCCTGGTTTGGAATTATTCCAGTGTTGTAGGTTTGAACGGTGATTTTGTGTTGAGGCCCTTTGTTTCCATTGCGTGAAATGAATATCAGACCTTTGACCTCCGATCAGATGTTTGACCTCCAATCAGACGTTTGACCTCCAGTCAGACATTTGACCTCCGATCTGACCTTTGACCTCCAATCAGGTGTGCCTGTCAGCTGACCTGGCCAGAGCAGCCTGCAGCTCCTCCTCTCTCTTCGCCAGCTGGATCTTCAGCTCTTCAATCTGCGCCTGCAGCTCCACGATCTGGTCCTGCAGGTCGCTGGTCTCCGCATCCAGTTTGCGTTTGGCCTTCTCCAGCTCCTGCCGGGTTTTTTCCTCCTTCTTCAAACGCTCTGCAGGGCGACACGGCACACGTCACGCACCAGAACCATGACACGTTAGGTCAAACATGAGGTCAAAGGTCACAGGCAGAGCTGGACGTTCTTCATCTAGCAGAGCGGTTACTCTCACCCTCCAGGTCCACCATCATCATCTCCTGTTTGTTCTTCACTTTGCCCAGGTTCTTGGCCTTCTCCTCCTCCTCCGTCAGCAGGGTGGTGGCCTCCATGATCCGATCCTCCAGCAGCTTCTTCTCCTGAGGAGGGAAACGAGCAGCGTTCAGGTGGAGACGTGACCGTTTTTAGCTTTGTTGGTTTGAATTTCATCCTCTCACCTTGAGGAACTTGGAGTTCTGATCCTCCAATAACACAACGTCCTCCTCCAACTTCTTGATCTTTGCCTCGGCCGTTACTTTATCCAGCTGCAGCTTCTGCCTTGCAGCTTCCTCCTCGTCCAGCTGCTCCTCCAGGTCCTGTGGACAGAAACATTTAGTGTCACATCACATCCTTCGCTGATAAGAAAACACACAAATCAACGAGCGGTGAAGATCTCAACCTGAATGTGTGACTGCATCTTCTTCTTCTCATTCAGCAGGCTCTGGTTCCGTTCCTCCTCCTCTTCCACCCTGGACTCCAAGTCATGGAGGATCTCCTCTAGCTCCTGTTTCCTGGAGGCCAGACGAGCTCTCATCTCTTCTGCCTCGGCAAACAGCTCCGTCTCCGCCTGGAGCTGCTCTGCTAGAATGTTCTTCTCCTCCAGGAGCTGCAGAACGAAGAGTTTGGACTTAATTCTTCAGAGTTTCAGCAACTTCTGGTGCGAGTGTTCTTCTGACGGATGTTAAAGCAGCAGTCGTTTGTGTTTGTGACACGTTTACCTGCTGGTGTTTCTGTTCCATCTCCACCAGCTCGTTCTCCACCTTCTGCTGTCTCTCCTTCACCTTTATGAGCTCCTCGTCTTTGGCCTGCATCTCCTCCTCCTGCCTGGTAACCTGCAGCAGGGGTTTCACCTGCCAGACAGACAAAACAAGCAGAAGCTGAAGCCATGTTGAAACCAGTCAGATGTTTGTGCAGAGCGTCCTCAGAGGCCACGTGACGCCCACGGGTGTCTGGACAAAATGACGACTGAGGTTCTCACCTTGGTGAAGAGCCTCCACCACTGCCAGTGTCGCAGCTTCAGGTAGGCGGCGCAGTTCCTCTGGAGAACCTTCAGAGCGCTGAGCTGCTGCTGCTTCTTAGCGAAGGCTCTGGAGGAGGAGCCCAGCAGAACATCAGAACACCACGGCATGTGAGCGCAGCATTCAGGACTCGGGTGAGATCCACATCAGAGCCACACTCACTTGCGCGCCAAGAATCCACGGCACACGGACTGGAAGTACACGATGATGTCGGTGATCTTCAGATCTCGCTCCTCCTCCAGGTGAGCGAGGACGCCAGTTCGGAAGAAGATCTTACTCTGACCGATGCGGAACAGGTTTGGGTCCAACTCCAGAGCTTTGATCTGACAAAGGGGACGCCACCACATCAGGAGAGGTTCTTGACAGGTTCCAGTTCATATCCACACACGCACACACACACGGCCATCAGTGAAAACACAATACCATTCTCTCACAGGCCTGTTTCCCGTCCATGAAGCCTTTGGGGATGGCGTTGGGCGTCAGGATCTCGTACCTGTGAGCGAACAACAACAACAACAACAACAGCAGTAGAAGAAGTGTACGGTGAAAACAAGTCTTCCTGTTTGTGACACACGGCTGCTCGTCGTCTCTGACCTCTGTCTGAACTCTTGGAAGACGATGCGGTTGGGGAAACCCTGTCTGCAGATCCGAATCCCCTCCAGAACGCCGTTACACCTGAGCTGGTCCAGAACCAGGTGAGGCTCCAGTTTACCTGCCTGACGGAGGAAACGCAGTTAGAAACTGGAAAAGCTCATTTCCACTAAACACTAACATACTTTACGTCAACAGACTCCTGGAACATGAAAACATCCCCTGACAGTTACATTTATATCGTTTTAGTTCAATAGTGAAAAAACACTGTCAGAGTTGTCAACACTGTCAGAGTTAACATCAACTGTTAACGAATCAAAGTTGCTTTGATTAGTTAACAACTGATCTGTAGTGACTGTGGTGATGTTATAGGTTGATTCGATGTTCTACTGTGTTAAAAATGAAAATATATAAATGAAAATATATAAATGAACTATCATTTACTCGTTTCTCGTGGTTGGGGATGATGCAGCGGACGAAGTTGGGGTTGGTATTTCTCAGCGTGGCCATGAGCTTGCCCAGCGACTCCTTGTAGAGCTGTCCCACTGTGCGGAACATCCCTTTTTTGGTTTTGTAGGTGGCACCAAACGCTGTCTCGTTCATTCCTGCCACCTGGTCCAGACCCACGATACGATCCACTGCAGAGGACAAAATTGGTGCTGGTCAGAGCAGAGACACTCACGCAGTGAAGGGTACCCGGCCGCAGCGGCGGCTACTCACCGTCTTTCCACAGCTCAGCCACAAACTTGTCGGTGGACTGATGCAGCAGCGTGGCCACGTTGTCGTTCAGCGGATCCATGTTCTTCATCAACCACTCATCTGCTTTGTAGTCGACCTGCGGGACGACACGTTATGGGTGTCAGCCAGCATCTGGTTTGAACATTGTCGTCTCATCTGAGGACTTTGTAGAAGATCAGGGAGTGAGTGTGTGTGTGTGTGTGTGTGTGTGTGTGTGTGTGTGCACTGATCCAATGTGAGGTCGTCATCAGACACCAGCACCAGAGTGAAAGCAGGAGGACAGTGAACGCACCCTGCCAGCGTAGTGGATGATGCAGAAGTCGGCCTTGTCTTTGAGCTGACGTGGCTTCTGGAACTTGGTGTGTGTTCCCTGTTCCTGGATCAGCTTGTCCACAAAGGTTTTGTCTGTGGCCTTGGGGAACCAGCACTCCTCGTCCAGCAGAGCGAGAACTCCTGGGGGGTTTGCCTGAAGGACACACCGACACACGTCTGAGACGGAGTGACAGAACGTCTCATTCAGAGTGTCCTGTCACATGACGGCGCCCGATGGCCACGGACCGGCCGCTCGATGAGGTCGATGCAGGGCTGCAGGTCGAGGCCGAAGTCGATGAAGCTCCACTCGATGCCCTCCCGCTGGTACTCCTCCTGCTCCAGGATGAACATGGTGTGGTTGAAGAGCTGCTGCAGCTTCTCGTTGGTGTAGTTGATACACAGCTGCTCGAAGGAGTTCAGCTGTGGGAGGGATCAAACACGGAGCCATGAAACATATCTCAACTGAATGCAGATTTGTAACTGTGAACTCAGCTCGCACCTGGAAAATCTCAAAACCAGCGATGTCCAGGATTCCGATGAAGGAGGCACCCTGACGCTTGGTCCGATCCAAAGCTTTGTTGATGCGGTGGACAAGCCAACGGAACAAACGCTCGTACGTCGCTTTGCCTAAAGCCTCCACTGCAAAGTCAGCCTGGAGGAGGAGGAGGAGAGAAGAGGAAACGGTCTGATCACCAATGGTCAAAGATGAAGCTGAGGAAGGACTCCACAGAGAGAACATTTAGGAACCTGCTCTTTGGTTTGAGCTTTCTGAACGTAGTCCCGTCCCACTTTGATCCGCGGCGACAGGATGGCTCTGGAGAACTCCATCACGTTCAGGCCGAGCAGGTGACACAGCTTCTGAGCGGCTGCACACACAAACACAAGAATGAACACAAACCGCAGTAAAACTACAACCTGGATCAGACCGTGGAGAAGATGTGGACCCACGTCACGTGTCTGCTGCCAAGAAGATTATTACATAACCTTATCATTAAAATGTCCATGTTACCTCAAATCTAATGTGGAAAACATGTTTTTTATGGCTGGAGCTCGTGGAAAATAACAAGGAGCAGAATCCTGTCAAAGTCTGACGGATATCAAAATAACTTGTCCTGGATGCTGTCACATTCCTGCTTCTGGGTTTAAGATCCACATTTGCAGGAAGCGGAATGCTCAGCGCCATTACTGACACGTCCTGACAGCACGTCCACAAGACGTGTGTGTGTGTGTGTGTGTGTGTGTGTGTGTGTGTGTGTGCGTGTGTGTGTGTGTCACACCCACCAGTGTTATCAGGCATAGAAGCCTGGTCAGTGTTTCTCTCCTTCTTAAAGACAATGTTCCCAAACTGAAGAACGGATGACACGACCTTCAACATGGCTGCAGGTAGAAAGACCAGAACGAGGTTAGAAGGCTTCATTCAGTCCAGTCTGATGGTTTAATCAGGTTGTTTCCTTCAAACACTGTGGCATGTTCAGGCAGCTGACAGGAAGTGGGTGGAGTTAAGTCGTACCCAGAACCTCCTCATGGGAGAAACTCATGATGTTCATGGCGTCCATGGTCTCCTGGAAGTTGTCCTTGTCCTGCTGTCCTGGGATGGGGACGTTACCGTTGGACAGGAAGCGGTAGTTGTTGAATCCTTCTAACAGCAGGTCGGCTGGGACGGGCGTTAGAGGAACGTTAGAGGAACAATGACAAACGACATTTCACTGCTGGAGTTCCACGACTCTTCATGACAGGAAGTGACATCACAACAGGTGTGATAGGCTGAGGAACATGAGTACTCACATCTGAGGTGTTCTCCAGCTCCGGCCAGCAGCTGGTAGAACACGTGGAAGGTCCGTTCGTCTTTGGCCTGACGGATCGCTCGGGACTTCTCAAGTAAGTCTGACGCAACTGTCAAAGAAAATGTGTTTCCAACTTGGTAACTGGGTAAGTGCCATGATTCAGCCGATGTGCTCGTACCAACGTGCTCGTATGGTGACGGACATTAAAGGATACAAGTTTCTATATTGGCTCCAACAATATATCCAGTGACGTCGAAGTTGATGCGGATGAATTTTCCCTGCAGGGTGACGACCACAGGACACAAACACACAAACGGGATGAGACAAACATTCTCAGGGACATTTGATGGGTTCATCAGTTCTGAAACCACGAGGTGTTGGCTGGCTCACAGGGTCTGGACGTATGTCCAGTCACTGTCACAGCACTGGAGAATGAATATTCTGAGTTGACAGAGCTTGTGAGCTCCAGTGGTTCCGGTGCTGCTGACACAGCTTTATGAACGCATGGACACGAGCTCGACGTGCTGGAAACGCACCAGAACATGCTCCGGACCACCAGGGTCCATCATGACATCATCACCACCAACCAACATCAGTCAGGACCCGCAGGCGCCTGCGTTAGCTTCATGGTGTCGTCAAGTGGAAGAATTCAATTCTGCACTTACAAATCGTGATGAGTTGTCATTTTTGACGGTCTTAGCGTTCCCAAAAGACTCCAGGATGGGGTTTGCCTGAAGGAGCTGACGTTCCAGTTCCCCCTGAAACACAGAGCGGCGTTAACGCAAACGCCTGCTTGCACATTTACATATATAGACAACTTAAAAAGAGAAAAAGAAGCAACTGAAGCAAAGTGTGAAAAAAAAGAGACAGACAGGGAAGGTGCTTGGTTACAAGGACACACACACATACACACACATAAGATGAGAGCAAGGATCAGACAGAAGTTAAACATCTCTGACGCTCAGATCTGTTTGCGTTCAACGGCTGTGGGAGATGGTTCAGCTGCATGTTCTGATTGTTCTGCAGACATTCAACCTCGTCTTAGAATCTCATCTGACCTTACCTTATTAACTTGTTACCTTGTCTAAGCTTACATTACTTATCTCATGTGCTATGATACAATGCACATGAACAATGAGCCCTGCTCTACGTTCATGTGTTCATGTGCTCAGGGCGAACAAATAAATCTTCTGCAGCTGTTTACACATCCACTCCTTCATATTTTTTCTGACCAGAGAATCCAGAAGAAACATTTTTCTTACGCAACCTTGTTGGTTTTTTTGCGGTTCTTCAGAAATAGCTGCAGACATTTTCCACAGATGGAACGAGGGATGAGGACTCATGTAATGTGATCTGTTCCTGAGCAGCTGGAACGAAGCAGCTGATAAACAGTTTGAAGCCTTCAACTCATATCGCTGCTCTTTGTTTACGCACAAACACAAAAAGGAGATTACAAACCCCAGTTGGGGGGTGCGTTCAGCAGCTTTAGCAGCTGACCCACATCCCTGCTGCAAAGTGAACATGTCAGACATCTGACCACCGCCACCGCCGCTTCCACTTCCTGTGAGGATGTGATCAGATTTACATTCTGCTTTTCTTTCTCACTAATTCCTCTTTTCTCCTCAAACCCTCTGCTCATCTCCATCTGCATGGATGTGGGCTCACACCTTGTTCCACTCGCAAGAAAACCGAGGACGGACAACTCACTGAGCGATGAAAAAGAGCTTGACTCAACGACACACACATGAATGTAGCTGAACATCTTTATGGACCCTTGTCCAGCATCTTACAACTAACAGACATAACAATACGGAACAGAGGAGGGATTGTAACAGTATAGAAGAGTTCATGTCCACACACACACGCAAGAGCCACAGCTAGCAGTAAGCTTAGCAGGTGTCATGTATAACTGATGCAGCGATTATGTGAAGTGTGTTTTGACTTTGTGCAGGTTTGTATCAGTTCCTTCAGTCGGGTGAACGAGGCCAGGGGTCGTCAGTAGCTCAGCGTCATGTGTCACTAGAAACTGTGTTCACACTGTTTTTGTGTCACAAAGTTCTTCTGGGTCCATTTCAATGAACTTGAATGAGCTTGTCAATGGGAATGTTGTTATGGTGTCGTTGTACACGGAATACCACGCAATGTGTTGTTACACACTGGTGACTAGAACAAAAACGGAGTGACAACTGAGCCTGAAGAACCTGAAGCAGAGGTGAGTTCCTCTGAGAGAAGACACTCACACCAGGTCAGTGTTTGTGTGAGAGTTGTGAAAGAAGTGGTGACCATGCAATGCAGAAAGTAAAACACAGAGGACGAAGCAGCGCGCTCCTCTGAGCAGTGATTAGTGGGTGTGACAGAGTCCGTCAGTGAAGGGAGAGAGGAGGAAACTACGTTCTACTCACATAGAACAGGGCTCCGGTCTGTAGGACATGAGCACATAGTTATTTTCGAAAATAAACTGCATCAATGTAACATAGAAGAACATTCCTGGAAGAACGCAGAAGCCTGAGAACGACTTTGTGCTTTTTGTTCTACATCTCTGCTCAATGATCCCATTGGGATCAGTGCGGGTGTCAAGGGTAAATGCTGACTCAGCGTTGGTTCTGTGTGACTGAGTCTGTGGTTTGAACACTGAGGGGCGAGCTGCAGCCGCCGGCGTCCTCTAAACCACCACTGACTCTCACTCATGTAACATCATGGATTTACTCAACTGAGCCACACGAGACAAACAACACAACATCTACGCACAAACTACGACAGTTGAACGAAACGAACACACATAGGTGAGGACAGAACATCAGGACGCTGAGTGACAGTCACAGGAAACACAGAAAACACAACACACTGAGTAGAAACAATGGCCACTTGAAAAGATACTTACAACTGCATTTGGTGCCTGACAGAGAAAAAGTAAATGCTAAATGTTACATATGTTACATACAATGACAGAAAGTAGCTGCTGTCATCTCCTGAGGAGCGCTCAGAACACGAGAAAGAAAGAAGAGACACTTGCCTGGAGTTTCACTGGTTTCGGAGATTCTGGCTGTTTGTCACAAAGGAACAAAGACTTATATTACATTCATGAATTACTCAAAGGATGTTTGTGTTGAAATGTTTTAGCTGAAACTATTCCTTCCATCGCAAGCATCAGTATCTTCCTCACATGTTTCAGTTGTGGAGCGTCTAGCAATCTACACAGACGAGATGATAACAGTAAGAATCCGTCCTGCTGGTACTCACAGGAACGTGGTCTTTTCTTCCTTTGTGGGAAGAGGCGACATGTGCCAGGTACTGAATGACCTTTTTTGTATTTTCTGTCTTTCCAGCTCCAGATTCTCCTCTGCAGAACACAAGGAAGCACAAGAAGAGAATTGACGCAATGAAGCTTCGCTGTGACACTGCAACTACATGCTACGCTAAACAAGAGCTAAAGTAGAGGGGGCGTGGTTACAAGGGTGTGATGTCAGAGGGGGCGGGGTCAAAGGGGTGGGATCAAAGGGGGTGTGGTCAGTCAGCAGACTGAACAAAGTCTCAGGTGTTTTAGTTTTAAAACAGTCACACTCAAATAGAATGAGCCAAACGAAAAAACAGAAGAAGAACTGTGCAGGTTCATTGGTTCTTTTTGGTTCTGAGTCTGTCTGGAATCTCCTGAACGTCCCTTCTGTTATCTGTGACGGAGTGTGACACATACACATATCTGGCACTTTTCTCTCAAGTGATGAGAATGTGTTGGACGTCACCAAGGTCTAAAATAACTGCAGCTCGTCCACATGTTCAACTCCTGAGTGAGGTTCTTTCACGCACACACCAGAAGTCAGCGTCCCATCGACATGGACTCAACAGGTCCAAACAAATTGACTACTGAGTCTCATGGACACGTAGGGACACTGAGGGACTCTGTTCCCAGATGAACACGTCTTCTAAACAATCTTGTTTGAATAAAACATGTTGGCGGTCAGAGGCAGAATACTCACGTGCAGAGAATGGACTGGTCCTCTCGATCTGTGGGGGGGTGGGGAGTCAGAGAGAAGGAAAAGAACAGGTCAGTCTCAACTGTTTGTTTCAGGTTGGATTGACGTCTTAGAAACAGCAGCAGATTTCAAATCAGAGGAGAATGAATGAGTTGGACTGCAGTGGACAGTGTGGAGTTCAATCCCTGTGCAGGAGAGATAAGACTCGAGTAGTCAAACGTTCAAACAGGACGAGCCCGGAGCTGTCAATCAACTGAACACATCTGCTGCTGCAGGCACGTCTGTGTCAGCTTTCCCACATGTGAACATGAGTCAAACTGATTGCATCCAGAGCTCAGTTACACATGACGGTTTGTGTCGCCTGCAAATATCAGCCCATTTACTGCTCATTCATCTGTCGAATCCCAAACGTTTGAAAGGATTTGGACGCTCACAGGTGGGAAGCATTCAGGACAGCAGGTTTGTGAAGCGTCTGCTTTGTACTTACTGTTTTTCTAATTTCTCCCATCAGAGCAGAGTATATATTTTTTTGGCTAATAGTTACTGACATATGAACCAGGGAACAAAAGTAAACTGAGAAAACAAAGCTCTCATTCTCAGTGTGCTGACGAGTCCATGTGGAAAGAACATAAAGACAGAGAGTGTCTGTAAAACCTTCAAGCTATTTCAGTTTAGTCAGTCTATTTCAGACATGAGTGTGTCTGTGTGTTGACAGCGATAGCGTCACAGTGGGAAATTATTCCCCCCCAACATACAAACACACGCACGCAGGCACACACGCACACACGAGAAGGACACATGCATGAGTACAAAGAAGATAACGTGCATGTGGGACAGATGAACCAACAGTTACTGCAGTGACACCACAGCAAAGGAACCAAAGTTCCATGGTCACAGAGTACAAATGGGATCTCAGCTAGATACTGGGACTGAGGTGAAGGTTTCCTGGAGGTTCCTGGAGGTTCCTGGAGGCAGTTCTGTCTGTGTCTGAATAATGCTGAGCTATGTGACTGGACACAGCTGGAGGACTCATCAGGGACAACCTGAGTTTCCAGGCTTTGAGCAGGAACGCGCACACACCCACAGTCACCCCCCCGCCACACACACACACACACACACACACACACACACACACACACACCCCAACGCTGTGTCCTGCGGGATCTCAAAAGCCTATGACATCAACTGACCCCTGCAACACACACACACACACACACACACTCAGTACGACGTCCTTTCACAAACACCATCTGAATCCGACACAAGCTGCTTTATCTCACGGCAAGATACGATGAACACTCACATCAGTATGTCTGCTATGTTACGCCCCCAACACACACACACACACACACACACACACACACACACACAGAAGATATAATGTGTGTGTCTTTGGTAAAGTTTACACTCAACAGAAGAAATGATGGTATCTTCTGCCTTTGGCTGAACCGCCTGTTAACAACAGGCGGTTCTGTGTGTTTGTGCATGATGAGTCACATGACTGAATAATGTCTGGGGGGTGAAGAAAGCTCAGGACATGACGACAACACCAAATAATTAACTGAACTAATGGAACCAGTCTGACTTGACCATGAAAGACACAAATCCATTCATACGTCCACATCACATGATTATTAAAGTTGGTCAAGTTGGTGGCAAACTAAGAATTTCTGTGTTTGCAGACGTGTGTCTGCAACATGAACGTGTGCGTCTGCATCATGAACATGTGTGTCTGCAACATGAACGTGTGCGTCTGCATCATGAACGTGTGCGTCTGCAACATGAACGTGTGCGTCTGCATCATGAACGTATGTGTCTCCATCATGAACGTGTGCGTCTGCAACATGAACATGTGTGTCTGCATCATAAATGTGTGTGTCTGCATCATGAATGTGTGTCTGCATCATGAACGTGTGTCTGCATCATGAACATGTGTGTGTCTGCATCATGACTGTGTGTCCTCATCATGAACGTGTGTCTGCATCATGAACATGTGTGTCTGCATCATGAATGTGTGTCATCATCATGAATGTGTGTGTCTACATCATGAACATGTGTCTGCATCATGAACATGTGTGTCTGCATCATGAATGTGTGTCATCATCATGAATGTGTGTGTCTACATCATGAACGTGTGTGTCTGCATCATGAATGTGTGTCTGCATCATGAACGTGTGTGTCTGCATCATGAACGTGTGTGTCTGCATCATGAATGTGTGTCTGCATCATGAACGTGTGTGTCTGCATCATGAACGTGTGTGTCTGCATCATGAATGTGTGTCTGCATCATGAATGTGTGTGTCTGCATCATTAACGTGTGTGTCTGTATCATGAATGTGTGTCTGCATCATGAATGTGTGTCTGCATCATGAACGTGTGTCTGCATCATGAACGTGTGTGTCTGCATCAACGTGTGTATCTGCATCATGAATGTGTGTCTGCATCATTAACGTGTGTCTGCATCATTAACGTGTGTGTCTGCATCATGAACGTGTGTCTGAAATATGTTGAGTCACAGTAGTGTGTGTGTGTGTGTGTGTGTGTCTTCTAGCAGCTTTCATCTGACCACATCTTCAGCATGTGAGAGCGGTTCATGACTGCTCAGAGGACAGTGACCAGATCTTCATGTGAATGTGTGTCTGCTGTGGACGGGACACGGACCCATCTGAGGTATTAACAGTATTTGATTCCTCAGGATCTCGTCGTCTACATCTCCCTGCTGGATTGGCTCTTAAAACAGACCTTAACCACATTTGACTTATTTCCTTGCGGTACGTCTTCAGAAGTGAATGTGGAGCACTGATCACTGATACATGTGAACAATGTTCCAGTGTGTTCTCACCCGTTAGCTAATAGCTCATTTCCAGAAGCAGCCGGGTCTTTCACCCGTGCCCCCCACCCCCACGTCTTATACGTGACTTCACAATGTGTGATAATATAAACAAATAAATAAACTAGTTCATCACAATTGACATGCTATAAAACATAGAAAATAGAACTGAAAGTCTTTTTTCTGAATAAATTAGAATCTTAAAATGAGAATAAGCAATAAAATAAGGATTAAATGAATGTTTTGTGCTTTTAATTTCCACCACCTCCCTCCCAGCATGAAATCACAAACACAGATCATTTTAGGATCCATGTTCCCGACAGGTCGACGTGGAAGAAGTAATTCATGTTCCACAGCTCAGATGATGTTTGAAAACAAACTGGATATTCACTGACGTTAATCAGACTGCTGGAGGGTTCCAGCTGAAGAGCAGCTGGCCGTCACTAATCCCCAACCTACAAACCTCCTTACAACACACACACACACACACACACACACACACACACACACACATACACACAGCTGGACGTTGTTACAGATCAGTCCTGAAGTCAGTGCTGCACCCAATCAGATGAATCAATAAAAAAGAAAATTAAATTTTTTTTTACTCAGAATCACTGACATCAGTGTCAATTTCACCATTTCAATATTGCAGAAACAAAACTAAATATATTTTGAAGTGAATAGTAAGAAATACAATCCCGTACTGGAATGAAAGAATATTACTAACATTCATTCAACTAAAATATTCGGACATGTTGTCGGTGTTCTAAATGACGTTTCATCATGTTGACAGAGAGTGAAAGGACTGATGGGACAGTTTGTGTCCACCCCCACGGCTCGTCCTCCATCAGACAAAGGACCTTTTGTCCACCACAATAGGGTCACACTCTGTGTTCCTGAGTGTGTGTGTGTGTGTGTGTGTGTGTGTGTGTGTGTGTGTGTGTTCAGAGTCACAAGTCACTCAGTTGCTGAAGTTGCTAATATGCTAAAGCTAGGCGGACGGGATGCCACATATAAAAATAAGATCATATAAGATAAGACAACTAAAACATGTGTTTCTGATGAGCAGAGGCAGAACAGATGTGAGTCCGGTGACCCAGCTGATGATGAGCAGTGTGTGCAGATGTGTGTGAGGTTCTCATGTCGGTTCTCTGACACACAGAGATTGGATACATGTTCCTGCCTGAGTCAAGTGTGTGTGTTTGTGTGTAGAAGTCAGATTTACCTTGTAGCATGCACCTGTAGGCGGACTCAGAGATGGCATAGATGTGAGGAGGCATCTCGTGCCTCTTCTTGCCTTTGTACATGTCCACGATGTTTTCTGAGTAGATGGGCAGGTTCTTGTAGGGATTGATGACCACACAGAAGAGACCTGAGTACGTCTGGGAGAAGAACAGGTGTCATTTACTTCATTGACTTCAGCTTTGTGCTTTCAAAACAAATGAACTGGGTCTGAAACCACACCTGAGCAAAAACTTTTGGAACGACACAAAATCAAGGTCCATGCTCAGAGACCAGACAATCTGCATGATCTTGAATAATAATCCAAGGACGAATGAGCTAAAATCTGTGCCAACTTAGAAGCTACTAGAAGAGGTTGTCACTTTTGGATCAAGAAGGCTCCATTATGGACAAGTAGTTGTCTATAATTTGGATTTTGAATTGCATTTTTTTGCTTTTTTCTTGTTTCAGTTCAGCAACCTAATAAATATGTTCATTTGACCTCATGCAGATGTTGTCTTTGTTTTGTGGACGCACACAAACTAAACAAACCACCGCCCCTATGACCCATGTCACTGGAAGGAGGAGGGTTTTATTTGATTTCATCTGGGGGGTGGGGGCTAATAAGTTTGACCATAACTATACATGAAGACATTCATGCTCAAAGCATCCTGTGATGAGCAGATTATAAAATGTCATCCCCCCCAGGAACCAGACAGACATGTAGACAAAGGGGTTAATCCCTGACTGCTGCGGCAGGAACCGTTCACTCTTCCAGTCAAATGTGACAGCGGCAGATTAACATTGTTTGAACAACAACTCCTCTGATCCAGCAGGAGATCCTCTTCTCTCTTTGGTCTGCTGACGAGATCTGTTTGTTTCTCTTGTGTTCACGCTCAGATTCTCATCATCTCTGAAGCTCCTGCAGGTCCCGTCCCATACACAACACGGTTGTCTGCACTGAACTCCATCACTGATTACTCACATCTTCTGACATTGTCTGTATGACTGTCGCCATAGCAGCACCCACCCTGGCTGGACCACCGCCCCTGTACTACCGTAGACAGATCAGTCCTTCTGCCCCCGCAGGGGCGACAGGCAGCAGGAGGAGGGATGACTCAGCTGACGGTGGAACCTCAGGGGGTATTTAGGAGATTACTGCTCTGAGGGGAGGTTGAACACTGACACATGGTTTGTTCCTTCATCCAGAGCAACTACAGATTTGATAAAAAACCTTCAGGTGATATCTGCTGAGAGCTGAAACGTATGTATAAAAGTTACATAATGCAGACTATGAGAGTGAGTGAGTGTTCAGAAGTTCAACAGGAAAGAACTCTGACACAGCTGAAACGGTTCCCAGCTCTCTGGAAATGTACAAATAAATGTCTGCGAACCAAGAAACGCTTAGCAACAAGAGTCTCTGAGACACAGAGACGTGCTCTGGTCTCTAAAGTGCTTCTTCACAGTCTCTTCTTCTTCTGACACATAGACTGAATCCAGACTGAATCCAGCGGACACGACTGGAAACAAGGAATCTACACAAAGCTTTCAGCCTCAAGCGGAAACCCATCCTCTTCAGGATGTCCACTCAGTCCAACAAAGGAGGTCCACAGTGACTTTCACTAAGGCATCTGTCGTATCATGACTGAGTCCAGCTCTGTGCTGAGTTAGCGGGCCGGATTTCACTCACCGCTGCAGCCGAGAGCAGAAAAACTTCATAAAACTCTATCAAGTGAGTAACATGTGAACAGGAAGTTCTGAGCCACTTTAGAAAATTATAATATAATTTCTGTGTGAGTGTTCCTCTGCCGCTGGCTGATTAACAGGGGAGGGGCTTCACTAGGTCAACAGACATCTTGTGTCGACCAATGAGAGAGGGAGGCGGGACAAACTGGATGTGATGAAACTGAACTTTGTTGGAGTTAAAATTAAAACCACGTGCTCTGAGCTCACACACGTTGCAGCAGATCAGACTCACTGAGACATTTCCATCGTTCAGATGTATCCAGATCATTTCCATCATTAGCTATCGTGTGCTGAACAGTCAAACTCCAATTAATGATTTGACAACATGACCGGAGAACGAGGTATGACGCTCTCAGCCTCCCGCCCGGGTCTCAGGTGACCCACCAGCTCGATGTCTGGACTATTTCAGGAATGCTGAGTGGGTCACAATCATGGGGGAAATCTGCAGCGAATGTTGGACAGGATCTTAATCACTGAAGCAAATGATCAGACATTTCTAGAAACAGTCAGAACGTCAAGGAGCTCATTAGTCCTCCTTTGATCTGATGTTACAACTAAATGGCTTCAGTGTGGATTCGTGCAAAAGTGTGATCAGAAGGATCTTCCTCAAATCACATCTCATCCACTGATTGAACTTCTGAACAGATCTGAAGGAGCTGAAGCAAAGAAAGCTCTGTAGATGCTGCTGACACACGCACACACACACACTTACGTAGATGAGTCCAGAGTAGTAACGGTCTTTGAGGTTGTGCAGCACCGAGGCTTCGTTCAGACAGGTGAGTTCTGCCATGTCCTCTACTTTGCTGAACTTGGGGGGGTTCATCTTCTGGATATCATCCTTGTTGACCACGGCCTTCTTCCCATTTTCTGCCAGCTCTACCACCACTTCGTCTCCACGTTCCTCACGGATGCTGGCTGCCTCAAAGCCGTGGCGCTCTGACGGGATCCATACCAGCCTCTTGGCGGTCCAGTCGGCCTGAGCGGCCGGGTTATAGACCACGGCCCGGTCCACAAAGAGGTACCGCTCCGGGTCCTCCTGCCCACTCCGCAGTGACATCACTGATGGGAACCAGAGGCAGCGCTTACTAAATCACCTGCAGACAAAACAACAGATGGACTGAGCTTCTGGTGAGATGATTGTTCATAACACTCAATAACGTTCACTTCTGTCATCACCAACCTACAGAAAGTACAGTCGCTCACGATACCGACTGATCTGCAGCCCATGATTGTCACTGTCAATCAGTCTGCTAATTACTTTCTTCATTAACTAACGTGTCACTGTGTCCACATGCGCAAATGAGTTATTATATAGTCTAATAAAGAAATCATTTGGAGACAAATAGCTCAGGATGAAGCAGTAATGATTCACATTTTGCTTGTAATAAAAAAATGTACATTGGACATATCATTATAAATATGTGGATACAAGTGATTGATTCATGTATCGGTCTGGTTTTGGTCAAAAAATATGATATAGATAAGATATTAGTATTATTTGTACTATTACTGCCATTAGTACTGTTACTACTATGAGTTACTAATAAGTCACAATTACTAATAAGTCACTTCTCTTGTAGAAATGAGTCACTTTGTTAATCTTAGACAAGCAAATATTCTTCTGATCAAACAAATGGATCTTAAATATGTATGTGGATTTTGTCTTGGTTGAGTTCATCTGATGTTTTTTCTTTGCTTCAGTTGATTTTTGTGTCCAGAGGATTTACTATTATTATTATTATCATCATCATTATTCCACGACTCACACCACAGAACTAGCTGTGCTGTTTTCAACTACTCACACGCTTTTCAAATCATAGAGATGATAATAACGTACTATGATGAAGAATCATCTGACAAAGGTTCATTCAGCAGTGAAGTTCATGGTCTATCACATATGTCTCAATGAGCATCTTTCCCACAGAGAAAACATCAGCAGAACCTGCTGCAGACAGTGATTCACAGAGGTTCACGCAGACTGGACTGGGAGCAGCAGAGTGTTTGTCAGTCAGAGGAGATGACAGCTCACAGACATTCAGTTCGGATCAGGAGAATGTGGGTCAGGTCACAGCACACACTCCTCCCTCCACCATCTCCGGACCTCAGTCCACCTCACACACACACACACACACACACACACACAGCACCGGGTCCTGAGAGGGACCAGAGCCCCGCAGCAGGTCGCAGTGGGTCCGGCGGTCCAGTCAGGACCAGGCCGAACAGCTGCAGCTAACTTAGCCTGTTGCTAACATTAGCTCAAAGTTCGTTTCTGCCCCCCCTCCTCCTCCTCCTCCCCTCCCTCCCGGCTCGGAACGATGGACAGAGCCAACAGACAACAGACTCCCGTAAACAAGCAGAAAAAAACGGATGCTCCTGTCACAAGTTCCCCTTGAGACAAGCACAAGACCAACACCTCCGAGTCTCTGCCGGAGCGAAGAGTCCGACCATCGGATGCAGCCTCCCCGGTAGGAACCCATCAGGGTGTGGGCGCTGGAACCGGGTCTGCTGGATCCAACCCACAGCGGTTCCTCAAGCTGTGAACCTCTAAACGTACAGAACCGAGGCCTGGTCCTGGTCCTCCCCACACGGACGTGGGACGGCTAACGTTAGCAGCGTGACGCTCCTCCATCATTGAAAAGTCAGGACACAATAATCCGCTAGCTACCGACACTGCTGCTAACGTCTATCTGAATCCGGACGAAAGAACCGCCCCGGCTTCTCTGCTCAACTTACCACACGCAGCAGAGCAACACAGGCGCCCAGGAGGCGGTCGGGGTCCAGAAATAACGAGTAATATTCCTCCAAACCGAGCAGAAGTCGTTCCCCGTTCGCCCGCTCTCTCATCAGTGGTCCCTCTCCCTCCTGCACCCTCTCAACCGAACTGCAGCCGGCCCGGGATGCGCCAGCGCTACTCGGGCAACGCCCAGATCTCAAATCTGACTCTTGATTGGCTCAAGAGGTCTGGTGCTTCACCATGATTGGTGCAGAATAATATCTGTCGGCGAAGTTTAGAGAAGCAGAGTGGCGCCAGAAAGCAACACCTGCAGGTCGCTGCCGCTGCGGCTGCTGCTGCGGCTCAGCTCCTCTTCTGTATAATACATGTTGTTATCATGGGAAGAATTCATTCTTGGTTAACATGTACTGAAACAAAAAGCCTAAAATAGAACAATAATACAAATATATAGTATAAAATATGACACCAAAGAAATGAACCACATTTATAGCTTAAAGCGACCTTAAAATGTATGAATAATACTGTTTTTTCCATTAGGGAATAAAATGTTTATGGAATGTTTGTAATTAACATTATATTAGTAGTAGTAGTAGTAGTAGTATTCACCATGATCTAATAAGTGACTGTTTATAGATGAAGTGGTGATGTAACTGTAAGCACTACAAATATAAGAAGTTATTTTTTAACTTTATTTCCAATCCATTATTATCTATTCATTTATTGTAATATTAAGAAGGATCATGACTTTTTGTGTTTTATGGTTAAAAGTTAAAGTGGAAGTTAAAATATGACAAGGAGTTTTTAAAAGTTTGTTCTTATCATAACTGAAATCTTCCTAAGAAAAGGAAACATACCGGTGATGCTGGTGGTTTCTGGTGTTATGTGCTTTTTCTATGAGATGCTGCCACCTTGTGGTCAGGTGACACTCCAGTATAAAACACCTTGAACGTTTTATTCAGTCACATGAAACATCATCAGCAGTCTGATCACCATGTGACAGTGTGAAGTGATGTACACTGAGGCTCCGAGCTGCTGAAATCAACCTGTCAATGTTTGTTTCAACTTCACCGAGGGTTCTTCTTTCAGGACGTGAACGTGGCTCAGTGGAGTGAAAACTGCATTTTCGTGTATGTTAATTTATCCTTAACGCACATTAGATAGAATCGTTCTTTAAATGATGTGATCGTCCTCTGAAATACAAAGTGACATGAGAAGGAGACAGAATGCAAACCTTGATCAAAACAGGCAGAACAATCAGGGTGTAATAGTAGATGTTTATCCACTTATCCACTAGGGGGCGCTATGCAGTCACATGTGTCTGTCAGCACGGTACACCTGAAAGCTCATTCATGCTCTCATCTATACTTTCAGTTTCATTGAATTAATATAATCATGTTGATAAATGTGTGCACACAGATGCACAGACTGGTTTAAACGGTTTCTATTTGGCTGCTTCTTATATATTTAGTATATGTTGAAGATACTGTACTTTTGAAGCGGTACAATGTTATTTTTCTGTTGCTCAGTGTGCTGTTTTACGTTATTTGAGGCATTTATTATATGAAAAAAATAGAATGACAAGCTAAATGAACTTTCAAACAACATGTAACATGCTCTGTGCAAATCAGCAAAAGGAGCAGAAGTGTTTAGAATGAGACATTGCAGAGTAATGAAATGAAGTCAGTGTTCAAAGTGAACATCCTCCGGTTCTTCGTGCAAACATGTTGTATAAGTGCGTCGGTGCCACGACTGAGGATGTTATGAAACTCTGAGAGAACGCTCAGACGTCGTCGCTGCAGCACATAGTACTTATTTCATGGCTGCTGCCGCTGCGGCGGGAGAAGGTGCCAGGACGGTTTGTGTGTTGTTTGTGTGCGTGCAAACATTTGACCAAACTGTGGAAACAAAAAAAGCAGAAAAGGATTTGTATGTCGTTTGTATACTACGATGCACGACGGCAGCTTCGAGTGTGTGAATGTGAAAATCTTATAAAAGTGTTTTATTAGCTCACGTGCTTCGTCTGTCCAGAACATGTGACCCTCAGAGGTCAGTCTGAGGTGAAGGAGCTGCTGCGGACCCAGTTGTTCATGAGTTCATAAAACACGTTTCAACACGTGCTGCACTAACTACTTCACTCTACGGTAGATTCAATGTGGAATTAAATGAAATGTGTTTGTGGTTCTTCTGTGTTTCAGGTGAGAACCTGCTGCGTCTGCTGACGGTGGAACTCAGACACATGACGAGTGGAAGAAAAGACGGGAACAGGGAACTGGGAGGGATGGAGGCAGAAGCAGATGTGAGGGAGTGACAGAAAAAGAAAGAGGGAGGGAAATGAAGAGAATAGAGCAACAGCAGCAGCAAACACACATTTTCTCCAGCGCTCTCTCCCTTTTTTCCCTCAGTGACTCCAGACCAACGTACAGGTGAGTTCACCTCCATCATTTCTTCTTCTCTCAGTGTGGGATTTGACTTGTCACCTCTGACCTTTTTCCTCCCTGTTTAACACGCAGCGGCAGGAATCTCCACTGTTCACTGGTTTCTGTTTGCAGACGTCTTATTCAGCAGGTTGACCTCTGACCTCCTCGACGGATGGATGCACCGATCCTCCTGCTCTCTGGACCTTATTTTCTCCAAACTGCTGCTCGTCTTCTTCCTCTGTCACAGGAGCCACTGTGTTTGACGGACGGATGAATCATTTATACGACGTGTTATTTATGTGTGAGAACATTTTTACGATGCTGTTTATTTGCGTTTGTGTCTGATTGGAGTCGGACTCCTGCAGCTTGCGGGTTTGTCGAAGCCAAAGTTTCCGTCGGCGGTGGGAGAAGCTACTTTTAGCTCTTGGTTGTTCCTCTGCCGTCCTGACGGCTGCAGACTGTTTTCTCAAACATGAAATGACTCTGATCATTATGAGACATAAATACATCTATCAATCTTTTCCCGTTAGCGTGGAATGTTCCTCCAGCCAACGAGCAGCTTGTTCTAATTACAGGTTTGTCAGAGGAGGAATGTAAATCCCACAGCTTTGCGTGATTTCCAGGACGTTTGCGGTCCTCTGAGCTTTACGTTCACAGTCTTCTCACCTTATGTGTCAAACCGTCCGGTCTCTCCTCCAGGATGCTGAGCCTCAGCTCCCTGTCCGCCCTCCTCCTCTTCCCTCTGCTGCTGCTGCTCCGGCCGTCGCCGCTGTCTGCGCAGGAGGTCCGTCTGGCAGGCACAGGCCGCCGCAGTGCCAACGAGGGTCGTATCGAGGTGTTCTACAGTGGCGTGTGGGGCACGGTGTGTGATGATGAGGTGGACGCTCACCTGGCCACCGTTGTGTGCCGGCAGCTGGGCTTCGAGCGCAGCCTGACCTGGGCCCACAGCGCCAAGTTCGGCGAGGGACAAGGTTCGACCAGGTTCGTTCTCTTCACGACTCTCTGAGCTTCACCTGCTCACTAAGTTGTTGTCGCTGTCAGGTCGGATCTGGTTGGACAACGTGCGCTGCAGAGGAACGGAGGCGTCCATCGCTGACTGTCGCTCCAACGGCTGGGGGGTCAACGACTGTACCCACGCCGAGGACCTGGGGGTCATCTGCAGCCCAGAGAGGAGAGCTGGGTTCCCCGCAGCCACAATGGAGGAGGTCCCGTCCTCCTCCAGGCAACAGCCGAACCAGTCGAGGCAGAGACGCCCCCCGGCGCAGTCCGTACCCCCACCAGCTCCCCCACTGACCTCACGCTACGCCCCACCCTCTTCCACCAGAGGTCATGAGATCGCCCTCCATCGCAGCACCTCTCATCGCAGCAGAGTCTCACCGCAGGAGAACGGACATGAAATCCAGATCTTGCGTCGGAACCGAGGAGGTTCCACGCAGCAGGTCAGTCCAGCTTCATCCAACTCTGGGAACTACCAGCAGAGACCAGAGACAGCGAGGGGGGGGTCGCCAGCCAGATCGCCTCAGCGGCGCAGTGACAGGAACCAGCAGGTCTACGGGAACCACGTGGAACCAGACCTGATTTATCCAGACATTGACACACACCAGGTGAACACACATCCAGACACACACCTCCCTCATGTGAACACACATACATCAACACACAGATGTCAACAGACACACACGCCTCACTGACTCTGTTCTGAACTCTTTGTTTACTCCTTGTTGGTTGTAACTAGTTTACAGACGACATGTTTTTCTTCCGTCGAGCAGCAGATTAGATCATCAGTCCCACTGAACTCAGGTTGTTGTCCTCTTGTTGTGCTTTGGTTCGTCCTCCGACATGATGAATGTTCAACTGAACTCTTTGCAGGGATCAGAGAGCGTTCGTCTGGAGGAGGCTCGTCTGCGCCCGGTGCTCTCCGGCAGCCATGGCGGCATGGTGACGGAAGGCGTGCTGGAGTTGAGGCATGCTGGGAAATGGCGTCACGTGTGCAGCCACGGGTGGGATCTGAGCAGCAGCCGGGTCGTCTGTGGCGTGTTGGGGTTCCCTGCCGCAGAGGCCTTTGACCAGAACGCCTACAGGTGAGCACGTGAGCGTGGTAGAAGAAGACGCAGACTGAAGAAGGGTGGCTGGGTGAGGTAGACACGTCCCTTTTTGTACACGTCCCTTTGTAGACTTGGACATGTCCCTTCGTAGTACCATCATTTTTATGACAACGTCCTTTGTGGACACGTCCCTTTAGTGCTGGAGGACTGTTCCACCTCCTCTCTAGTGGAGTTTGACCTAACATTACCACACATAACCACACTGAAATGTCCACGTGGCATGCGTCTACGTCCTGGCAGCATGTTATTAATGTCAGACCAGAGGAGATCATCATCATCATCATCATGCTGGTCTGTCTTAAATGAAACCTCCTCCACCCGGCTCCACTCTCATCTAATTCACAAACCTCGACTTTGACCAAGAACTTGGAGATTGAACCTTTAGTTTCCCTGTGAGGCTGTTAGACATCGAATGTTTTACGAGTCAAACTCAGTCACGGTCCTGGAATTAAAGACACAATATGTAAATTAGCTCCACAAAGCAACAACACATCAGCAGGAAGTGGAGCTGCTAACATTGTTAGACAGGATGTTGACGTCCAAGTATCCCGTTCAGACAGTGGTCAGAAGGTTACACGCACACACAGACACACAGTCTGAAGCTGTGATCACTCCTGTGGCGCCACTCTGTGAATAAAATCTTCTTCTTCTAATCACAGAACTCTGCTTGTAGACAAATCATCTTCATCCTGTTAATTTTCACTCTGACTTCACCTGTAAAAACCACTGAGGCTCCATCACAAACATTTACACACACACACACACACACACATACAGACTCAGACCTCACACTGACTCTGTTCAAACTCCATGGGTGCACACAAATAAGCACACAAACACATACGCAAACACGTGCATGTGCATGTGTGTGAGTGTGTGTGTGTGTGTCTGTACATCTGCCCTCAGACTTTTTTTTTAGACTCGGACTGTCCTGACCGCTGGTCCTCATGCACCATCTGTCTGTCATTTCACCCTAATTACATCTTGTGTTTGCTCCTCTGGGCAGCATCCACTGCTGCTACTTAGCTGCTCTGCTAACGAGAATGCTAACGTTACAGCCGCAAACAGTGTACAGACAATCTACTGTTGTCTGTCTACTGGCGTCTACGGACAGGTGTTTTGCTGTTGTTTGACCTTTGAGTGAGGTCACACGTGACCTCGTCAGTTGGTGTCCGTGGCTCCGTGAACAAACAGCAGCTCGGTTTGGGTTTTTTTCAAACGTTTGCCAGCTCGGTGGGAGACGCACGAGCGGACATTTATGTCCAACACACACACACAACAACGTGTGTGTGGGTGGGTGGGTGAGACGCTGATGTTTGTTTGAACTGATGTTGTGATGCAGGTGAACGAGTTCTCTGCACATGTTGGTCCTACTCATTCTTCTTCTCCACATTCGTAGTTTGAAAAGCTGTGGAGTCTGCTGAAGGACCAGCAGACTCACACAGTCCCTGCAGGACAGACCTGTGGACTAGTTGATGTGTGGGTCAGAGGCGGTTGATTGATTTGTGGAGTCAGAGAAAATCACATTCCAAGTTCAGCAAGTCATGACTCTCCAGTTCAGGTCCGAGTCACGTGACCCTGGTCCGCACCTCTGCAACCCATTGTTCCGTCACATGTCCCTGGCGTCGGCGCTGCAGCGGTTCTGCCTGCTCGTCTCTGGGGTTTCATCCACTCAAGCGTCTGTAATTATGGTCGGAGAGAAGCTCCAGAATATTACCGGAGCTGAACCTGCTGCTGCGTCAGCTCCGGTTATTTTGGTGAGACTGCTTTTGTTTCGCTGCACGTTCAAACAGATGTTTAAATACTCTGCTCGGCGCACACAACACCAACTGATCCATTTAGCAGCTCTGTCGCACACATTCTGAGGTCGTCAGTTACAGCTGCAGTTCCTGTAATGCCCCCCCCCCCCCCCCCCCCCCCCC